>VZSV01000159.1:1491598-1506422 GCA_013398735.1 Nothocercus julius
TGGGGAGCGGGAGCCGCGGGAGCCGCGGTGGCGGATGCGGCGCCTCGGGCTGCCGGGCCCTGCGGGGGGAAGAAGCCTCGCGCGCCTCGTCCCGAAGTATGTGCGTTAGGGCCAACCCTAGTTCAAAGGATAGCGAAGGTGATGCTGGAAAGAATCATGCAGCTCTTCTCTGCTCCGTTTTCACTCAAAAAATCATTTCCCTCGCGGGGCTGTGTTTGGCAGCGCGGGCGTTGTTCTGCAGCAGCCCAGCCCTAGTCTGAAATTTGTGGTGGTGGTGTGCAAGGCTGTTTGGTGTTGTGCTTGGCGTTCCTGGAACACGCTGGGTAAGCCCTCTCAGGTCATCCTTCCCCCCCCCCACCCCCAATATGGTATGTAGTCTTGAGAAACAAGAAGGATGTCTTTGTCTTCAGCAGGTCTTAATTAAAGCTTTGAAAGCCTGTAGTATGTTTTGGAAATCAGCATGTTTTCCAGTGTGCTGGAAACCTTTACTCACAGTAAGTTCTTATGTGTTTTGGATTGCTTAACCTGTTGATTTGTTTGAACAAATTTTAAGAGGAAAAGTAGAAAATGTTACAGCTCATCTCTCGGAAGCTTGTACAAATTGGTGCTGTTGACGTAAAGCTATAATAATATATTTTGCTTAGGCTTGTAATATTTTTTACCTTTATATCAGTTTGTCATACCAAATCATTTTAAGATCTTAAAACACCACGAGAGAACTAATGGTGAGTATATACTTCAGAGAGCGATGGAGAACCTGCTGATTTCCAAATACTTCATAATTCAACTAGTAAATTGTGAGCTGTTCATCTGGATGCTAAAAATCCTAGTTAAGACTTCGTTTTAACAAAATCGTAGCCCAGGGTTACGGATTTTCTTTGAGTCTGGGTGTGCAGGATATAGAACTATTGTAACACTAATCAGGCTTTGATGTCTTTATCAGGCATAATTACAACTGGTTATTAAAGCTAGTTAAATGTTCACACAGGAGCATTTTGCTGCTCATTCCATTGGTCTGTCTTTTCCATACCTATCGTGCTGAATCACTGGTTTCTGTAGAAAGCCTGCATGGCTTTACTAAGCTGCCTCTCTCCTTGGTAGGAAGAACATTGATTTTTTTGTGGATTTTTGTTTCTTTCTTCATGAAATGGAATACAGTTTAAAATATTTTTCTAGACACCTACCCTGGGGTGCAAGATTGCAGGTTATGCCAGTGCTGAGTAGGAGTATCTAGGCAATGCAAATGCATTTGTGGAAACCATGTTAAAATGTGACAGCCATGTGTTATCTCCTGCACCAAAAAATGTTCCTTGTACTCTTATCTTTTGTATGATATTGCAGACATGATGATACAGATATGATGCATATCTTCATATAGATGTTACAGATGTGATACTCTTAAAATAGCTGGGCCTTCTGCATTTGCCTGGACATGTGTAGACTAGGTGTACTGGTGAAACAGTGTGACTGCAGTTTAAATGGTTGAATAATGTCCTTATAACTTTTCTAGTGCTTATGAATTCATAGTACAAATCACTGTTTTTCTTGTGTGTCAGATTATTTATTAATACATAGCAATGGAATAAATTTCTGGGATTCGTTTTAACAGATTTTTTTGTCTAAATTTTGTTTAATGTGATCTGCTATAGGAAAACAATCTTTTGATTTTGTTTGTTTGTTTTGTTGCGGCTTGTAAGGCTACACCTTGTTGGGGATACCCAGCAGAGGTAGGTAGAAGAGATGGGGTTTTCCATCTGTTCTTGCTGAGCTCTTCTATTTACAGTGTCTCAAGCCCTTGAGAGTGACCACAGAACTTAGCGGCAGGATGCAGTGTGGTGTCTGGTGCGTCCGTGCAGAGTATTGCTTCACGTGTCAGCTTTTGTGCTCTGAAAGCACTAGATTTTTGGGGGAGGAAATGTGAAGTCAGGACTTAATGTTTGTTTTTGGGAGTTTCTGAAGTTAAAGCAACAACAACAACAACAAAATCTGAACAGAGCTGGTACTTGTATTTTTTTTCAGTTATTGCTTTTATCATAGCTTTGTTCTTCTTTATTTCTTGGGAGAATGAAAAAATAATAGAGAACATGTGAAATGAGAAAACATGAGACATGAAAAACCTTTGCTACAAATAATATATGTTGGCAGAAATGGGCAGGAAATAATCACCCAGGAAAAAGTGGTTAAATTGTTGTGTCATCAGTAACTAAGCTTTTCAAGTAAGCTAGGATAACAGTTAGGGTATGTCCTCCATTGTATTTTGAACTGTCTAATTAGTGATTAACAGGATATATACAAATGGATGTATCTAGAAAAATATCTGAAACATTATTAAGTCTAATGTTTGCATTAGACATAAAGATAACAAGTATAATGGTGGATTTAAATATGTGGTATATACTGTCTCGCTGTATTAGCTTGGCATGCCTGCGCAGATGTGAATTGCATCGCTACAGAGCATTGATTGCTTTTGTGAAAGTACATAAAATGCTAAGATTTTCTCTTTTCATGGCTCACTTAAATAGTGGCCCAGTAATTTGTTTTGTGGAATTTCCCATACCTTAATGCTTAGCTACGAAATTGTAATATCTGAAGTCAATGTGTAGCATTTAGTTCCTGAAAAGTGTGTCAGGGCTTTTCGTACTTTTTTTTTCTTTTTTTTTTTTTTTTTTTTTTTTTTTAACAGATATCAGGAAATGTACCTGGCTTCTTGATTCACCCTTTTCTAAGGTGACCTATACATCTTCGAACAGTGATGCCTAGTGGTTTACTGTCTTGAGACTGTCTTTCTCTATAAAGTTCTGTCAGAGTTACAGAAAAATTTTGACTACCAATAGTAATTAACTGCAGTGTCTGATTCTTTTGACTTTTTTTTTGCGTCTGCATAATAATTAACTGACTGATAATTGAATTAGTTTACTTGAGCTTTGAGTGCATGTATGGTTTTCGTACTTAAAATTTGTCAGTATATTTTATCTTTTCCACTGAAGCAGCTGTTCTACTACCTGGAGAAAAGTTCTTGTCACTGACATGGAGGGCCTTTTGTTGACTTTTCTTTGAGTGAGAAGCACTTGGGCTTGTTGGACCCAGCTGTGAGTAGCTGCACTGCAAAGATACACTTGAAGTAGTGTCCTCCTTGGTGCTGCGCTTTTGCCCTCTGTGAGTGTTACTAGGCTTTGGGACATAATCCATGGCATGTGTTCTCATGAGCTAATGGGCATTTTTAATGAATTAAGATGAAATTTTGTTCTTTTGGTCATGGGGATACTTCAGCATCCCTCTGCCTTTGGGGTAGAGGTCATGGGTGTAATTGGAAAGCAGCATTTTTACATGTTGAGCAATAGCTTCTTGAAACAACTATTCAGAGAATTCTGAAGAGAAGCAAATCATCATTTATCCTTGAGGAGGATCTGAATTTAAGATACGAATAGATGCTCTCTAAAAGTGGCATACATGTAGGAGAAAAAGAAATCATTATAGTACTTGATTAATTTAGTACGGTGGGCTGGCAGCTGGGGTTTGGGAAGGTAAAGCCAGAGTAGAAAAAGCTGCAATTACTTGTTGGTGTATTCACTGTATGAGAGGACTTTCTCACACAGGAGTCTTTTTTTGCTAAATGGGGCTAAGGAACTGTCTCACTGAAGTGTAAGTGGTTATAGAACATATCAACACAATAAATACTTAAAAAAAAATCCTGGGTTTGGAAGATCTTTGTTGCCTCTAAAAGAATTCTTCAGCTTTTTTGCGTGCAAATTTGGGGCGCTGATCTATTTTCCATAGCCTGTAGCTTAATTCATCTTCTGAGTCTGAGAAATGGAGCATAGCATCATTTTTAAGAAAGCTCCAGGTTGAACTGGAGAGCTGTAAATTTAACTGAAGGAGATTCAGAGCAGTTGTAAGAAAGAGTGGACTAAATACATCCCTGGAGGAATATAGTGCATAAAAGAGAAGTTGGTACAGTTTTCATAGAAGGAAGCCAGCAGAAACTATTAGAATTCTTCAGAGGAGCCAGTGAGCTGACTTGATCCAGACAAAACTGTTCGTCAGGTTCCCTCATCAGAGTTGCTGAAGTAAACAGTCGTGCTGAAGGAGGAAAAGATTTTTGGATCTAAATTGGTTCAGAGAAAAAAAAACATGTAAATAAGTAAATAACCTTCCATGATTGAGGAAGGTTGGTATCTGGAATCTGTGCCCTTTAAATGTATTCATAAGTTATTTAGAAAGCAGAGTGAATAGTGAATTAATAACACTTACTCTGGGCACTAAACTTCCAGGGATGTTTCAGAAGGGTTTTATTTGCTTGAGTGGCCAGTCAGTGACGTCGTAGAAGAAAGTATGCTGATGAAAGCAAAACAGAAAGACTCTGCAAGGCCTTCCTTGAGCCTTGACCTTGCTTAATATAGAGTGGTGTGAACAGGAGAGAAACACGAGGCACCATTATCTACGCGCCATTGTATATGTCTTCTGCTGTATGTACATCTTCAACAGTGCATGTAATTGTGGTCCACTTCCTGATATTCTGTCTGTAACGTACTATATCTTTCTGTACTGGAGAAACAGTACAGGAAAGACATGGTTGGAGGCACAGAATGGCTTCCTAGCAGGGTGAAGCTGAAAAGATCAGGACTCTGTGACTTAGAAAAGTGGTAGCTGGGTAGTAATAGAGTTAGATGCATCATAAATAGTATCTATAATGGAAAAGATGAGTAGGGAACAACTGCTCTTTTTATTTTGCTGTGAGAAGTAGAAAAGCAGCACTAAAAGAGTTTTTGCAGAAGTTGATATAAAGGAAAAATGAAGCACTTCATATAGTAATAAGGTAATGAAAATTTTTGTAATTCATAGCAACAGGATGAAGTAGAGGCAAGAAGGAAGCTCTGAAGGAAACCTGCTCTCCAGAGGAAATGCTGAAAGCATCAACTTTGGAGAAATAGGGAGTATACTATATATCTACCTGTGCCAGAGACATAGTTAGGCATGGAATGGTCTTTTGGTATAGCACACTATGACCATTTTAATGGAATAAACACTTCTGAAAAAGTACTTGTGTTTTTCCTGAGTGAACCTTACAAAAACATCAACTAAGTTAATAGAAAAATTACATGCATGGTGTGAAAGATGAGCACAACCTGGCATATTAGGCATATCAGCGTTTTCATTTTTCCTTGCTTTTAGAATGTTTGACATTGCAACAAGTGTCATGCATTTAAAGGAATTTGGGTAAAGGGATTATTTTTGTGATGCTTTGGGAGAAAAATCTGCAGGAAACTGCATTTGTAGGATGTGTGCTGTGTTGGTTGGTATGAATAGGGCCACCCATGCCTTTTGATAACTTATTGATTCTCACTTTCTCATTCAAATTGATGCTGTTTTTTGGTTGGTTGGTTAGTTAGTTTTTTTTTTTTTTTTTTTTTTTTTTTTTTTTTTTTGTGTTAAACCGACATTTTCATGGTTGCTGGTCCTTAGACCATCTGTGATGTCTTTATGAAATTTATTTTCAAATCTGCCTTGCCAAACCCAAAAGGATAACTTGACATATTCTGTTTTCATAGCAGTCATTGATGTTACATTTCTTTGTTCTTTATAGATGTTGGTATAGAGAGGTGAAAACTCTGAGGACAGACTAAAAGGATTTCCTAGGAGGTAGTATTCTTGCTTCTACTGAGTGCCAAGGAATAGTCAAAAGTGCATTTAAAACCCCAAACAACCGCTGCCTCTCCTCAAACTCCACCAACCAGACAACCCCCCAACGTTTTGGGACTACTATGATAATAAGCGTGCTGACAAAATGACTGATAATAACCTGTCACTTTGCAGAAAACTGTGCTTGGCATGGCATCATTTTACAAACTTTATATATTTTCATATATATGTATTTCCAAAACAAAACAAAAAAATCTTTGCTTGTGCTAAATTGAGAAATTTGATATAAATACAAGATCTGTGAGGCTGTGTCTGTGAAACCAAATGCAGAAAGTGGAAATTGGGATGTTGAGTACAGTTTTACAGCCAAACTTGAATTAATGGATCATGCGACTGTAGGCAAGAAATGGCCATTTTTCTCTTGGTGGGAGAGAAAAACAAATTATTTGAATTTTAAGCTCTTAAGAGTAGAAAGTATTTTGTTTGTGGAAGCACCTTGTGTCGTGACTCCCTAATATTTTTTTACCGCTGTTAATCTAGGGGTTTTGGTCTCCTTTTGTTTTAGCATCCTGTTCCAACAGGGTGTCCCTGATACAAGCCAGATTTAACTAAGATTATCAAAATATGCTTAAATATATATGTGTGGCTTACCTTTGCAGTACCTACATTTTGAGTTTTACTAACAGGCACTGTTGCATTCAGTTACTAGGCAGTGAGAGATCTGCTTTGGCTCTAGGAAAGCAGTGTGTGTTGTGTTAGTTGCCACGCTGCACCTCGGTCAGGATAATTACTCTGCATAACGTGCCATGCTAACATAGTGTTTCTGCTTCTGGACCTTATTGCAATGAACTGGGAATGGCAATGTATTTTCAGATGGCTGCTAACTTTTTGGTCTTTGTGACAGGCTTTATTGCAAAGTATAAATATGTTCGGAGGCTCATAGAAGGTCTGTGGGTAGAATTAGGTTTCTGGGTTTTACTTCTGGTATCCCAGTTTTAAGTAGTTTGCAGTATAAAGGATAGATCTATTTTTTTTCCTGTTCAGAAATATATATGAATAGTAACAAAATCCATGACAACCTTTTTGTTAACAGAACCCAAAAGCTACTTACTGGGTCTTTTTCAGCATTACTGTTTTAAATTTCAAATCAATATACTTGAAATAGCTATAGGTGACAGATTTTATATATATTTTTTTTAAATTAATTTTGCCTAGTATGTTGTAAATTATGATGCATGTTATCTTGGTTAATAAGAGCTGTTCCATTACTAATAGCATATGGTCACTGTGGTTTTATATTGCAATGTGTCTACTTTAGAGATTCGTCTCCAAACGCTTGTCCATTGCTTGTCTTTCTTGGGAATGAAAGAAAGGAATCCTTTAATGATCAGTATCATATAATTTCCTTAGGGTAATTCCTCTTAATTACCATTCCATTATAGTCCCCAGAGCCCAGGTTTTGCACAAAGATTTTGAAACATGGATTATATTTCTGTCTTGGAACACATCATGCTGCAATTCTTTTTCCTTAGGCTATATTATTCTATTACTACTTCATCAAACGTTTAATTAAACACATTAGTTTGCAGAAATTGTCTACGTGCTTCAAAAAATATCATCCTTAACCTATTAAATGACATTATTTGTAATATTTTCCAGAGGTATGAGCTTTAATACTATGTCAGCTATTGTTGAGACAAAAATTGAAGCGTCGAATATGTAGCAGTTCTATAGTAAGTGTTGCTGTTTCCTTACAATTTAGTGTTGCAGTTTAAATTCTTAGCATGGGTTTATGCTGTCTTTCCTGAAGATTATTCTTAAAAAATCATCCTTGAGCAGTAGGGAAATAGATGCATTACATGGAAAAGATTTTATTAAATGTAAAGAACACATAACTTCAGTTTTTCCAGAAGACTGATATAACTTTACAGATACTTGGCTGATTTTAATGCTGCCACATCGGGACATTATGGATAACCCCTGGAAATACACAGATTTTCATTTGATATATTATCTTTCTTACTATGTTAATTCAGATAATCTGACACAGTTCTCTCCAGGCAGTAGATGGAAATACCTGTTTTTGTAGCATCGCAGAAAATGTAACTTATAAGGTGTACTCAAAGCTATAGCTAGTTAAATTATACAGAATTCAGTTTTGCAAGAATCTGATCAGAAATAGATTACTTGGACATAGGAACTTTATACTAAAGGAAGGAAATTTAATCAGCTGTATGTTCCATATTTCCAACCCGTTTCATATTTCCAAAATCTCATAAAGAGAAATCAGCACCATTGTTCTCAGTTCTGCAGCCCTCAGTAACCATGTAGTTAATCGGTTGTCTGCATGGACTGTTCTCTACACCATTCCCTCTCTGCTCCAAAAAGGAAAAAGGATCATCTTTCATTTAAGATTATTGTCTAGGAATAGCAGGATAAGTAGTGAAGTTGCTGCAGAGCTGTGTCTCACGTTGATTGACTTTGGTTCTGTGATCTCTAGCGCTTTTGGAGCAATTAGAGCAGGAGAGAGCTCCCTCATGGGTTGTCTGGTGTATCATAAAAAATGAGCTCAGCTTTGCATTGCTGAAGGCCGTTGCGGACCTGTCTCCTCCAAGGGACTGCCTGCTTTTATAAACTTGCATGAGCTCAATTGCTTGAGACCTTTC
This sequence comes from Nothocercus julius, assembly GCA_013398735.1. Classification (NCBI taxonomy): domain Eukaryota; kingdom Metazoa; phylum Chordata; class Aves; order Tinamiformes; family Tinamidae; genus Nothocercus; species Nothocercus julius. The sequence continues at coordinate 1,499,905 of VZSV01000159.1, forward strand.
CCTCACTGCCAGTCAGCCTATGAGTTAAGTAACTGATAGGAAAAGAATGAGATGTGCAGGACAAACAAGTATGTTCGGACATTGCATTTTCACCCTTTATTTCCTTAACTAATCAAGCAATCACCCCTCCTCTCAAACTTAGGTTCAGTGGTATCTTCCAATCCTAATAAGAGCATAAAAATAAATGACAAAGCTTGAGCACAAGACTTGGGAAGTTATGGGGTAAAGAGTGAGAAAGCTGCATGTGCCGTTGCCCAAAAACCTAACTGATACCTTTGCTAAATGGGGCATCTGGTGAAGATGTGAACAAGGAGTAGTAAGGGGCAGCGAAGGGTAAATTTCTTACTAGGGAATAATATCGTATAAAACAAGGTTCTAGAGTATGGCTGTGTTCTAAAAAGATCGATCAAAATAATATTGCAAAATGAGTGATATCAGTCATAGCAATTGGAGAATTAGTCTTCCTTGTAACTGTTTCCAAGCTCTTTTGCTTCCAGTGTGTCCACACAGGCAACTTTCCTTTCAAGTTCTTTGGTCTAAATAAGGCTTGACAGATCAGTGGTGCTTGTGATTAATGCAGAAAAAACAACAGAAGAAGAATTTTGTGCAAGAGGAAGCTCCTCAACCTGCTTCAAAGGGCACTGAACAGTCTCAGGTCCTGGACAATTTGACATCTGACTTCTCTTTTTCTTTCCCCACTGCCTTTCTCAGCTCACTTTGGGAGCTGTGTGCGTTTGTACGTGTGCTGTCCTGGTGTGTGCACTTGTGTCCTTGGGCCTGCTGCGTTTGCTACTGACCTAAAATGACACAGGTAGCTTTTCTGTCCAACTTTGTAACTGGTGTGTCTTGTGACCTTTGCCAAGTTCACTTCTCAAATTTGTTTTATTTTTCAGCTTGCTCATTTGTATGTTGGAAGTTGGCAGTGTTCTTCTCTCAGGTGCTTTCGGAACTATTGAAAGCATCACATTCTTGGTGCTCTTAAGCAATGATAGACTCAGGGTTAGTAACCCAGCAGAATTCAGTCATCAAATCCACTCCTATCAAAACATGTCAAGAAAAGAAGTAAAGGCACTTATCTAGATAATATTTAATTAATCTGCAGTTTGTTATGTGGAGTGGGTTTTTTCTTTGTAGTAGAAATACTGTGTTAAGGAAAAAGAAATTGTCTAAAAACTATGTAGATATTAATGTAAACTTCTAAATAATGCAGAAAATACAATTAAAGAATATGAAAGCTAGAAAGTCAAGTCAGGTGACTGCTAGAATTAAGATTTATGTGGCCATCATTAAATTCTTCTAAAAATTCAATAGATAAATTGCCTTGTTGAAACAATGGCTTTTCTTTTCAGAGTTAGTCAGATTTATGTTTTTAAACAATTCTTTCACATGGAATGAAAGTGTTTTTTTCTGATTTCTTAAGTACACTGAATTTATTAACAGTTGGACTACCTGGGATTTTTTTTTGACATTTTAAATAATATTTAAATGGAGAGAAATTAAATGGTTTTGATTGCTCTTCTCTTTAATTCTTTTGATACCCGCTTGTATATATTCTTTTTTCAGATAAATTTTCAGATACATTTCCTGTCGACATGTCTGAGCATGATGAGATTTGATGCAGTGCCACGTGGGAACTGGTGGCCGCCTCCTGTCCCGTGTGCCAGGCGTGTGATCTGTGCGCTTGCGCAGGCTGCGCCCAAACGCGCTGCCTGGACAGCTGCTGTGCCCACCTAGGAGGGTAGCGGGCCATTTGCCCAAGGCCACTGCCCTCACAGACCTTTCAGCGTAACTGTGCGTGTGCATCCTTCCCAAACACGCTTCTGTCAAAATGATCTTGGCTAAGAGGCAGTACTCAGCTTTTAATGGCAGCCAGTGAGGTCTGAGTAAGAGCCCCAGAGGCTGTGGGAGGCAGGAGCTGTGGGCTGCTTCCCGCCCTGGCCAGGCTCCGTGCGCTGCCGATGCCCCGGCAACACCCAGGCAGCAGGCAGCTTCTGGGCAGCCTTGGAGTGGGACTTTTGGAGACAGAGCAGCAGGAAAATAAGGTGAACAAGCTTAAGGTGAACAAGCTTCTCTGTCCAGACTGGTGAGGTTGTTGGAAATTTGTAGTCGGTCTCATTCTTCATTGTGCAGGACACTTACTGTCGTCGGCAAAGTGTCTTGCACCACAGCTTGTTTCCTGCGCAGTGTAACTTAGGAATATGTTGAATAGCACAGATCCTGTTGGGGTGGCCCATGTGACCTTTCTCTTAAGGTGCTAGCTGTTGCCTCCTTTTTATTTCTTATCCTTTAATGAGTTGTTTATCCTTTCCTATTTCTTTTTTAATTTTAAGAGCTTTTAAGGATGAACTTTTTCAGATATCCAGTCAGACTCACAAAAGGCATTACTGTGATGCCATGCTTATAGAGCCCTTCAGGGAACCTTTGTATCTGAGATGCGTGGCATCTCTGTGCAAAAGCAGCTTTGCCTCTTCCAAATGTTAAATATATTATTGCATCTTCTATCTCTGTTTCTGTCGTTTCTGCAAATTTGCATATTATAGAAATTAGTTTGTTCAGTACATACAGTACAAAGTTGAATTCTGTTTGGCACAATTTCATCATGTTGCTGCTGATGTCATCAGACTTATTATGGGTTGAAAGACTTTTGCCCAGTAGTCTTTATGCTACTTTAGATAGAACTTACTATCCAATCTGATAGATCAGTTTTCTACTTAGATGGAGATTGTTTTTAAAATAATGTGGTTGTAATTTATAGATTTCTTTTTAAATTACAGCTGTCCCTTTTCCACCAACGCATCGCTTGACATCTGAAGAAGTATTTGACACAGATGGAAAACCCAGGGTTGACATTTTGAAGAACCACTTAATAAAGGAAGGTCGAGTAGATGAAGAAATTGCACTTAGAATCATCAATGAGGGTGCTGCAATATTACGGAGGGAAAAAACTATGATAGAAGTTGAAGCTCCAATTACAGGTAATATTTCTAGCTATTTCACTGATAGCTGAATTTAAAAAAGAACATTTTTTCAATTATAAAGTTTATTTTAAATTGTTAAGATAAAAATTTTGTATAAACTGGCAGGATTCCTCCTCAAATTTGCAGTTGTTTAACACTACTCAGCTGATCTAAAAATATACTGCACAGTGTTGTACTTAACAAAGGCGTTAAATCTGGAAAAAATTAGTAGGATTGATATTAACTAGGAAAAGGGGAAAGTAGTTAACTGCAGATATGAGTTGATTTTTCTAAATCTTGTGATGTTTTAAGTAGGAATAAAGATAGCTACCTGGAACTTAAAAAAAAAAAAAAAAAAAAAAAAAAAAAAAAAGACCCAGTAATATTTTAGGGCATCAGCTTGTTTTTTTTTTTAAACATTGGGTGTATGAAAATATTTAAATGGTACATTTTTTTTGTTTGTTTGTTTTTTAAGAAAGTTAAACTGCTGACATGACAGAGACCATTAGGTGACTGTCTGAAAAACTTTTTTGAAGGTCCAACAGGCTCAAAGCAAGAGTGCTTTCTGTATGTTTAGAATTTTATATTTCAGTTTATTCAAATAGTTACCCCAAGTAACTGGTTGATAGATGCGGAAAAAAGAAGGAAAGTTCCTGCCATGTTTGAGTAGAGATCTGAAGAAAAGTGGTATTCAAGAGGGCACGTTATATTAGGTCTAATATTTTATAGGTCATGATGACTAAATAGCCTGCTCCAAGGGGTTGATAACCTTTAAAGTGTGGTGTGCCATTTCCTACATTTCTTCCACATATCAGAAAGATTTTTTCCCCCCCGAGATTTGCTGGTAAACACTGACAAGTAGAAGTTGCTGTTGGTCAGATGGTTATTGACATTTTGCATCAATGGAAGAAGCCACAGCCTCACAAATTTCTATTATCAGCAATACCTCCTCTGGAAGCAAGAAAGCAGCTTCTGACTCCAATTGGACTGGGAATTTCTGTGGGATTGAGGAGTTGGGAGCAGTTGTCCCTTCCATATACTTTTCTTGAAATTAGGGAAATACCTGGCTTTGCTGCATGCTCTTCCAAGTCATCCCATCTACTGTCTTTGGCACTTCTGCCTCAGATTGATGACTACTGATCTTTCCCAGTTTCATATTCTAAAAACACAAGGAAAAATTCACTGTTGAAATAGTGAACTTGGTTATTGGAAGGAGAAGAATAAATGAGCAGAGAGAATATCTGATAATATTAAAAAGGTATGTTAGTCTGGGATAGGAACAAAGACCTACTTCCTGCTTTTTTTCAGCCCCGTAAGTATATAACAAATTGCTGCAGGACAGCGTTGTAGTTCCTTTCCATGTACACATACCAAGGAAAATTTGCCAAGATACCTAGGGCCTTGGGGAAGATGGTAAACAACTCCTGATAGCCTTAAGGACATGAATGCACAGTCTGTTGGCAGCTCTTGGAAAATCTTCCACAAGCTACTAGACATAAATAGGCTCATTAGCAGTATTGTCATAGGTAGGGAAAACATCCTAGTGACAATCAGAGGGGAAAGCTCAAAAAAAGGTGTATTATTCCTAGCTTATAGTTCCCTTTTTTTTCTTTATTAGAGATATTTTATGGCCAGCTACGTAACTACAAATGTAGTAACTTTTCTGTTAGAAATTTTTTTTTAAATTAATTTGAACTTTTTTTTTTTTTTTTCGCTTGCAGTGTGTGGTGATATTCATGGCCAGTTCTTTGATCTAATGAAGCTGTTTGAAGTGGGAGGATCACCTGCTAACACAAGATACCTCTTCCTTGGTGACTATGTAGACAGAGGTTATTTTAGTATAGAGGTAACTGAATATATTAATCTGCTTTGTCCTAAATTTTTGTAAGTACACTTTCACAGACTCTTTTCAAATGAAATCTTAGATTGCTTTAGCTTGTGAATATATTCTTCCTTGCTGTGCTTTCTCTTGTTTTAAAGACCTTTTACAGGAGGATGTTGACCATCATGATTCATGATTCATCATGGTTCAGCCTGTCCTGTGGGAACCATAGGACTTGCTCATTTTTCTTCCTTTTTACTTACTTTTGAGAAAAGTTTGATTCTGTAGCATTGTTCTGTATAGTCTTGCTTCTCTTGTAATATTGAGTAGGGTGTATTTGTAGGCTTTTGGAGAACAGGTGAGTAATGTTGAGAGGTCTTTCTCACAATAGCAACTCTTTATGATAGTTGTTAACCTGTATAAATCAGACTCCTACTTATGTAATAAAGTATTGTTAATAGTTATGAATATTTTTCTTTACTAAAATTCTGAAATACTAAAATGAGGGTGGTTACATATATTCCCTAAGGATGACCTGTTTTTGCTACTAATTTTTCAGGTATTTTGAATTCAAATACTTTAAAAAAAAAGTTTGAATATATTTGTTATGTTACATTCAAGAGAGATTCACATATTCATATATTCAGTTGGTTTCAGGGCTGTGACTTCTAAGTTATCTATTCTTTTGGAGCCAGCTTGGGAAATGCTTCAGCTTGAAATCTCTTCATTGATATCAAGATAGAGTAGCTTACAATATGAAATAGGATATTACATTATTATAGATGCTTTATTTCAGTATCAGAATTATGCAGCTCTGTTATCATGTGTGTATAATGTTATGGGCCTGCACTGTGCATTTTGGGATTACAGGTTTAGTATTCAGATTCAAGATATAGCAGGAATGATTGCTTCAGAGTAATTTATGAAAAATAATTACAACAAACATTCTCATATTTTTTTTTTTTTTGTTAACCTATAATGCTTGGGATGGGATACTAAATATGTCATAGAAAAATGAAGATGAAATTTTCTGGAAATATACCAAATTGTGTTTTTAACATTTTAAAATGATGCATTTAAACATTCTTATTTAAAGTTTTTTTTATTCATTTTTTTTAAGTTCTAGTTAACTTGATTTTTTTATATATATATATTTGTTTTTCAACAGTGTGTGCTGTACTTATGGGTCCTGAAAATTCTCTACCCAAACACATTATTTCTTTTGAGAGGCAACCATGAATGCAGACATCTAACAGAATATTTTACCTTTAAGCAAGAATGTAAGTACTGTCCAAGAATGTAAAATTAGGTTGCTTCCAACCCCCTGGTCTTTGTTTGGCTTTCTTGTTTTGCTGGGGAGATGGTGGTCTCTAACTGTAATGAAGGCCTTGCAAACATTTTGAGCCCACTGATGTCTGTAGAATTGTTTGCACTTGTTAGATGTGGTATTGGTGTGTAAGTACATGGAAGACTCGTGTCAATAAAGGTACATTTTGGAGTAAGTTTAAAATCTTGGAGAGGGGAAGATATTTTTAAATAAAGCACAGGCAAGGGCTAGGTCTCTACTAGCTGTCTTGGCTATTGTGAAGGTAGTAACAAAATCCTACTGCTGCTGTAATTCAATTTGGGGAAGTGATTTCAATTAATGCTAGTGTAATATGACTCTTTTGATGATGCATACTGCCCATCCATTTGGAGATTTGTGAGTATAGATCTATTGATCAAGGATCAGCTGTCCT
>VZSV01000159.1:1506431-1522603 GCA_013398735.1 Nothocercus julius
CACTGATGTAGATGAAGGTGATGTAATAGAATCTATAGGCAGTTCTTGACTTTTTAGTCTAATGAGAAGATCACAAACTTTTCAGTAATATTTTATTTACTAAGATATGCTGTATAATTGTATAATGCAAAATAGTTCTCTAATTCTTTACAAAGCAAAAATAGCTTTGCTATTTTGTTAATAGTTTCTCCATACTTGAGACAATAAAAGAAGAAATGAAAAAGTTTATAGTTTTAGAAGAGAGTGTATTTCTTAAATTTAAGATCCATTATATTACTTTTTTCATCTAATGTGTTATTCTTAATGTTTTATATATTCTTTTCCAGGTAAAATAAAATACTCAGAAAGAGTCTATGATGCTTGCATGGAAGCTTTTGATTGCCTTCCTCTTGCTGCCCTTTTAAATCAACAGTTTCTTTGTGTTCATGGTGGACTTTCACCAGAAATAAACACACTAGATGACATTAGGAGAGTGAGTATTATATGTATTTGAAAATAAGTGGAAATAAAAAGATTTGCATGATGCTATACAAAATCATGTTTGTAAAATTGCCAGTATGCTGTTGTCATCTTGCCTCTTTTGGAAGTGTAATTCGGGAACTGAAAATTAGCCTAACGTTTTTTAATTATTATATTACTTAGCCTGTCTTGTGCATTTTTCCTGGGAGATTTTTCTGAAACAGTTGGAACTGTTACAAAACATACAAAAAAAAAAAAAGAATAAATAAAAGTACACAAAGTCCACCAAGTTTCCTAAGACATCTAGCATGTGTGAAGAGCTTTATATTCAGTCTGTGTAGTGCCTAGTATTTCTTGATAGGTAGAATCCAGAACTCTTATGGTTGTCAGGATTGAGCTCATAAAAGTTAACCGTAGTCTTAAAACCAATTGATACATCAAACATCATACTTCAGTGTTTCTTATGAATTCTGTAAGTCCTATAAAATGAGTGGTGGGTTGTTGCTTCGTTTGTGTATTTTTATGTGACGATGCACTTCCCTTAAATGGGTGTATTACTCTTGATTGCGTGGATCTTTTCTTTTTAGAAGAGACTGTGAAGTTGCCACACTTAGTAGAAGTTCAGAGTTATTTAAAATGGGAAATTTAGTAGGTATTTGATTAATAGCTGTGGAGTGCTTCTCGTTGTAGTAAATGTGATGAATAAATATATTGGTAAGATGGATTAAAACAAGTTTTAAAATGGAATAATGGAAACTAAATAGCATGCAGTTTAAAGGGAAGGAGATTGTGATGACATCACATATCTAACTGTCTTTAAATTGCTTGTAGCTTGTATGGAGCGCTGATGTCCGGGGAAGATTGTATCAGATTAAAATCTTAAAGCTTAATTTTTTATTTTGCACACTCCTTTTTGATTTTAGTTAAGTTGCAGACTTTGGAAAACTAACATGGGGTGCGACAGGAGCGATGTGTTATTCTTGGCACTTATTTTCAAAATTTTGATTACTCAATATAGAATATAAAAAATCATCGGTTGTATGAGAACTGGAAGCATATCCGCTGTTGGGGTGTGGAATCTCTTTTTTTCCCCAGTCACCGCTGGTAATGTCAGCCTCTCTAGGAGGGAAGTGGTGGGAGGGAAAAACATTCTAGCTGATGTTGAGCCAGCTGCACGAGGGACTTGCTTGTGGTTTTCAAAGCTTCCGGGTTTGCCCTTTTTCTTATTGTTTGTCATTTCTGAAATTTTAGAAGTAACTGGTAGTACCAAATTGGTTCCACTAAGGAAACAACTTCTGACAAGGCAAAAAATAATTCCTTTTGTAAGGCTTTTTGAACAGACATGTCTTACACAGCTTTAGTAGTATGGCCACTGCTATGGAGATGCAACTGCTTTAAAATCTTTATTGCTTGTAAGATTGAGAACTTTTGCCAAAACACTCCAGTTTTTCTTCCTCATGGAAGATGATCGTCATTTGTCATCTGTGAGTCAGTAGTCATCCGTGTGCTATTTTCTGTACACTTAAGGAAAGAAGAAAATTGTGTGTGTTTTGGTATCTTCGTTAAAGATGCAACAGCAAATATTTCACTGGGGTAGCAGTAGATCATTGTTTTACATGCTGTAGTGAAGTTAGTTGCAGAATTGTCATGAGTATGCTGCCGTTTTTAGATTATCAGACCAAGTCCTCTGGTAAAGTGGTCTTGGTGTAATTAATTCCTGTAGTAATTACATATTTCAATATGATGTCTGTTTTTCCTCCCCCACCCCCCAAATTTCTTTTGCAATCTAATGAAGGAAATACTATTTTCAAAATATTTACAGTACCAGGAAAGTAAAATGGAGTTATTGTTTTGCATTGTGAATTTTTGTTCACCTTCACAAAAGGTCTTTGTTGTTTTTAACAATATGTAAAGGGAAAACGTTCTGAAGCTTGTATGTTCAGACTCCAGTCTGCAGAGTTCTGTCCTTCATAGTGATTCTTTCTGTCCTTAATGTGAATTCACATTATACTTCTTGAAGGAAGTTGTGATAGAAGAAGCTGAAGTTAAGAATCAACCTTTTATTTCATAAAATAACACTGAGTCTCTACAAAAGTATTCTCTAGCAGGAAATCTACTTGTTGCATTTGGCAAAGAATTAAGTATAAGTTTATTCTCACTGTAAGATTAGCTTTGCTAATTTTATATTCATGATGAACTTTAATCAAAGTGAATAGCTTTTTCATGGGCCTACTATAAAAGATTTAATGTACAACTTAAGAGTTTATAAATCTTAAAGCAAATGAAAACAAAAAAATGTGTTAATGTTGGCTAGTTGTGGAAGTTAAAAGTTAAAATAACTGCATTTATTTTCACAATATGTATGTAGAAATATTTTTAAAGCTCCTCATCTGAAAGGTTCAAGAGGATTTTGAGCTCTCTACACATGTGTTTAGAATCAAGTTTCAGATTTTCTAGTGAGGTTGCAGAGTGCATGCTGTCCTGTAGCTGAGAGCAAAAGTTTGTAAAGTTGAACAAGACATGAAACAAAATTTTTGAAATGCAACTGGCCAGCATAAATTCCTACTTTAGTTATCTTCTTGGGAATTGTTTATTTAGGTAATTAGAGGGATTTAATCACTGTAGCTGTGGGTCTTACTGTTCCTACTCATCTCTTGTTTAGAGTGTAAAAACAGTGCTGCTCAATCGTTAGAGTGTTTTGTTACCCATTCTGGATTTTCAAAAGCTGAAAGATAAAACATAATCTGTGAGCCTTGTAGGAATTTAAACTTGTAATGTGTGCAAGCAGTCTTGCCTAAGTGCTTTCCTGGTTTTCCTGTTCTCTGTTCCTTTTCTGAGAGGTGTGAGTGATGACTTTGTGTTATAATTAGTAACGGCTGAAGATCAGTTGATTTAAACTTGAAATGTAAATATCTTATTCGAAGAAAACTTCAGTATTTTAAGTGAAGCTGGAAGAAATAATAAGTTTATATACATATGAACCAGGTGTGTTGGGGCCTATTTCAAAAAAGATATAAATGTCAGAAAGAAGGAAGAACTATACCCTTAATTTGATTTTACCATCTTGTCCATTACTGGAGATCTTTTTAATTTTTTTTTTTTGTATTTCTCTCTTTTTTTACCTCTCCCTCTCCTCAGTTTTATAGGCTGCTGTTGTGCTGTAGCTCATTTCTGAATTTATCAGATTTTTTGAACTGACTTGGACTGTTTCAGAGACTGTGATGTTAGCTTATTTTACTCATAAATATTACACTAAAAGGTAGAATGATGCAAGAGGAGAAGAAAATGGTAGAAACAAAGAAGGAGCATTTTGACTAACCCAGTGATATAAATAGGAAACTGTACGGACGCACATTGCAGTCCTGATGCTTTTGAGTTAAGTAGATGATATAAAACGTCTCTTTTATGCCTAGGACAATATTACACACTTGTGATACAAGGTGGTCTATGAACCATAGGTTTTATATACAGTCAGAGCAATTGTATAATTTTACAGGCCTTCTTGGTTTAGTAGCAGAACATCTTATTTAGTACAGGTCATGTTTGCAATTGGGGAGGCATAATCATCAAGAGGGGAGTAACAGCTCTATCCAGGATAGCTTGTCAGCCTAAAGAAGAAATTCTGTGTAGATGCAATTTCTGTATCATGAAATTTTTTTTTGTTGGTAGTGCTGAGATTTAGGAAGGCCGTTTAAATCTAAATGAACAAAATGATTATTTTTGCTGGCAAAAGCTCATTTCCACTAAAGGGCGGCTTTCATAGTAACTGTATCAGTAAAGCTTAGTCAGAAAGATTGCTGCAAGCATATGTCTAGTTTCCAAGAAACTGCAACTTTCTGAAACTTAATCTGATTTTTGCCTTCTGAAGCTCCTTTACACAAATGTTATGGTTGTGTCTGTAAAGTGTGTGTCTCAGACACATGTCCATCAATTTAGAGATGCTGTTTAGTTAAGCTCATTTACACTGCTGACAGTTGTGTTGAAACTAAATTCTAAGAGTGGCGATTCAAAGTCCAGTACCTTGTAAGGAAGAAAGTATAGACAATATAAAGACTCTTAATGCTGAGAGAGGCAGAGAGGGAATTGTATTACAGACTTACAGCAAAGAGTCATTGTTTTATTTAGCTGACTGTGATATTAATTAGAAAAAATGCATTGAAATATGCAATTTTCTGTTTAAAAATAACATAAAATTGTATATATTTAGTAAAGGAGAAGTACCCTGTGCTTGTTCTGTATTTGTCAGTGGCAATCCATGTGTTCCCAATCTTCTTCATTCTAATGGGGGAACTACTGGGATTCTGTTTTTATAAGACTTTACTTCCTTTCTGTGGTTAGCTGAAATTTCCTTATATTTGGTTAAGTATAAGATGCCTGCCACTCTTCACTGGGCCTCACATGGTTTTTAGGGCTTTGCTATATAAGAGTACAGAGGAAAATTAGGACACATTAATTAAAACTAATGTCTGTGAGGAAAGGCTGAGAGAGATGGGCCTGTTCAGCCTGCAGAAGAAAAGGCTGAGAGGAGACCTGATCGGTGTCTATAAGTACCTCAAGGGAGGCAGTGAGGAGGACGAGGCAGCCTTTTCTCAGTGGTGGCCACTGATAGGACTAGGACTATGATTCTGTAAGTTCAAGTAAACTCAAACTTCCATGAAGGTGCTTTTTCTTCAAATGTACACTAATTTTAATTTGCTGTGTCTTAATCTACCTTCAAGCCTTTGCTCTTTCTGAATTTAAGCATCCATGTGGAGGAATGTAGTAAATTTATTTGGTAGCCTTGACTTTTAGTACACAGGAATTAATTTATATTTAGGTATCTTAAGGTATGTATTAAAAATATGCTACCTAGATCTGAAAAATACCGTGAGTAGAGCTTCTTATTCTAAAATAAAATTGTCTTGTTCTCAGTTACCTTCTTATTCTAAAATAAAATTGTTGTGTTCTTGGTTACCTTAATTAAGCTATTTTGGACTGAGATTCTGTTTGGCCACAGTCGCAACCTATTCACAAATAATTAATTGGTTATAAGTATTTTGAATTAACTCATGTGCTTTGTTAACTTCTGGTATTGTTATGTAGAGAAACCTTTAAGTTGATTATTCTGATTTGATGTATCTGATGCAATTTTGGTTGAGTAGAATGCAGTGGCACTTCCTTAAATTTTGAGATGTCTTGAGAAACAGGCCAGGTGGTAGTCTGGGGTTGTATCTGTTGAAGGAGACACAGATCTGATGTGTAAGTAAGTATAATGACCTTTTGTAGGTAGCCCTCCTTACTACACTACGTTACTGTTCTGAAGGCTATGAGAAAGTAATCTGGGAGAGAGGTGCGTTGCTTTCAGCAACCAAAGATTTTGATTTATGACATCTTCATCACAGAAAATCCTTAAAGAATCAGTCAACAGAAATTTATTAGAAATGCTTTCTAGACTTTCAGCCTTCTGTGTTGCAGGAAACATCAATCAGCAAACAATTGGATCGTCCTTGTATAAATGCATCAGTTAGTTCCTGGACCCAAATTTATTGCTGGAGGTTTAGAAACTTGATGGTTTAATCTACAGAAATTCAGGTACTTGCAGAAGTTGATGGACTGACTTCTTCAATCTGGAAGGAATATTCCATGCTGGGTTTATCATCCGGTGTGGGAAATGTTAAACCTCTGGATTTATAATATGGACTTAGTCCCAACAACACCTTCAGTTAATACCTGCCTAGCCATTATCTGGCAGGAATTTGTAAAGATCTGGACCTCTCCACTTATGTTACAGGTGGCAGCCTCGGGAGCTCTGATTTTCCAGGGCATGAGAGAGCTTGGCACTACTGCTGGTTCCATATTTGAATGGATTCCTATGGACCGTTAGACTCTAATTCACCAGGTGCTCTCCAAACCTCCCTTCGAACCTGTCATGAAGAGTTAAGTGTTTTCTAGTACCATCAAAGTCATCTGCTTTGGTATGGGAGGTAAAGTGAGATTAATGCGCTGTCCATCAAAGAACTGTTCCTACATTTCTTGGATAAAATCATCTTGTGAAAAAAACTCCAGCTACATAAAGATCAAATAAACTTTACATTGAATTTGGGATATCTAATTTTACTTCTGGGAAATCAGAGATTGATTGAATGTTACCTAAACAGGGTATTTTCCTTTTGTGTTATCAGATGCTCTGTTCTCTTTCCCTGTGCCCCTTTTTGCAGTGGTTATTAGGAAAGTAACAGGCTGCTAAAGTAAGTGTGTCCAAGCGGACATCTGAAAAGAAGCATCTAGAGAAAAGAGAGAGGAGAGAGAGGGGAGAAAAAAAAAAAAAAAATCTCTAAAAAATGCTTATTGTCCACCAGGGCTATAGCTGAGAAATGAAGCCTTTATGAAAAAAATGTCTGCAGACAGCTAAGCTAGTCATCTCTCCATTACATTGTTAAACACTCCATTGTGCAGATGGGTGGGACCATTTTGTTTCTTGTCTATAAATCGGTCATTTTATATTATACATATCCATCAGTCTGGAAGCCATCTCCCTTCTCAGAACTAATAGATCTTATTGCTTTTAACAGGTGTGGTTCTTTTGGCCTCTGCCTTATTTGAGGAGGAGGAGAGGAAAAAAAAAATACAGAACCTGCTTCTCTTTGATGTGGTTGGGATTTATTCAGTAAAGCCCTGGTATTGATGGATATGTAGTATAACAAATATGTAACATTTTCTCATTTACTATTCAAATAATCTTTGTGTTGTTGCTTTTTCTCAAACAGTTAGATAGATTCAAAGAGCCTCCAGCATTTGGACCAATGTGTGATTTACTGTGGTCAGATCCTTCAGAAGATTTTGGAAATGAAAATTCACAAGAGCACTTCAGTCACAATACAGTCAGAGGGTGCTCCTACTTTTATAGGTAGGAGTAGGCTAGGTTTCATTTGGTGTTTTACTACTAATCCTTGCTCCACATGTTTACTCATAAAATTGTTTCTATTTCACAGCTATCCAGCAGTTTGTGAATTTTTGCAAAATAATAATTTGTTGTCAATCATTAGAGCACATGAAGCACAAGATGCAGGGTAAGTACTTTGTGTACTTGAAGAGATTATTCACAGTGTAAAATAAAAATTAACTATTGCTCTATGTTGTAAAATAATCTGTTTGGTTTTACAGTTATAGAATGTACAGGAAAAGCCAAACTACAGGGTTCCCGTCATTAATAACAATCTTTTCAGCACCTAATTACCTTGATGTCTACAATAATAAAGGTAAGAACTTGTTATACAGAAAATAGCTGTATATAATACTAAATTTGAAATGTGATATTATATCATGGGAAATGTGATGTTATGTCCTATATATGGGGGGGGGAAATCTTTTTTTAAAATTGACACTGTTCAGTATTTGTGAGTTTATCACCTGGTGTTTCCCAGTCAGGCAAGGCTCATAGTACATCACTCTTCTGCTGTCTTTAGTTTGTGATCTAGGGAAGGAAGGGAGGCATCGGTGAGCAGTCCGTGCCGGATGCAGTTTGCATTGTACATGATGCCGTTTGAGAGTCTTTAATTATGGGCAGAGGAAAGTACGTGCTTACTGCTTGCTTCTTTTGATGAAGAGAGTTAATAAGGAAACAAACATAAAAGCCCACAACATTCATCAAGTGGTCACTGGGAAGAAAATGAGAGTCAGGGAAGATGCCAAGTTTTATGATACGACAGGACCAATAATGGCAATTTTTAGGAAGTCAGGGAAGAGCAGATGCTAATCTAGATACTGATCACCTTTGGAAATGCTGGCTGGGAGGTGTCAGAGAGAGGGAATTAATTTTTTCTCATCTTCTGTTAAATGGATAAAGCTATGGTGTAGAGTTGCTTACTAGTGTGGATAAAGATTAACAAATGAGAATTATAGAGGAGACCTTAATCTGAATAGCTATTACCCTGCAGAAGTTCAAGAACAGGAAAAATTGTAACAAAAATAAAGCTTGCTGAAATGGATGATATGCAAGTATGCAGTGAATGAATGATCCAGCTTTTTAAATAGTGTTCCTTTGAAACACTATTCCTCTTAAATTCAATATACTGTGTATTTTCTCTCTCTTTCCTCCTTCTTCCTCCAACCCATCTCACAAGAAAAAAATCCCACCCAACCTACACCAGTCATGTGGAGTGATAAACTATATACAGGGAAAGATGAGTTTTTGCTGTTATTTGTACTGGTTTTAAAGTAAAGCAAAAAAAAAAAAGAAAAAAAGTTTCAGATGGCTTTTCCCTCTTTTTCATCATCTCTGCGGATTTTGATTTTATGAATCCTTTTTACCTCCAAGGTGTTCCCAATGCATGAATATGGGAATACTTAGTCAACATCTATTTAGCTTTGGAATGCTACTGATTTCCTACTTTGTTTCGCTGCGCTTCCCCTTTTAGATTTTTGTGAGTTTATTCCTCTCTGTATGAAAGGAAGTTACAGAATCCAGAAAATAAATGTGCAAAGACGTAACAGGAGTAAAACCTCGACCTGCTAATATGGCTGTTTTCAGTTAGGATTTTGTTCAGGTTGCTGAAATTACACCTTTTCATGAGCCTTTTAAATCTGTGTTCGTTATTGACCTATTTTAGGATAGGACAAAATCGTTCTGACACTTATACAGTACCTTAACCCTCGGCATTTTCAGTAAGATACGATTCACAGTTGTCTTTTAGAAATCTGTTGTATAAATACAATCAAAAAAGAGAAGATCTTTTCTTTGGGTATACTTGATATGTAGAACAAAGTAGTGATAAAAAGAACCCTGTGACTTTGCATTTGTGGTACTTACTAGCTTTAAACATTCTTTCTGAAATGTGTGAATTTTATTGTAGCTGCTGTATTAAAATATGAAAACAATGTGATGAATATTCGTCAGTTCAATTGTTCCCCTCATCCTTACTGGCTACCAAATTTTATGGATGTTTTCACGTGGTCATTGCCATTCGTTGGAGAAAAAGGTAGGCAATAGTCAGTGAATTTATTTCTTATTTCTCCCAGTTTGATTTTATTGGGAGGGTTTTTTATGTATACCAAAAAGAAGTTAATTACATAGTTTCTGTGAAAATGGTAGTTATTTGTGTGTGTCTTTGAGGCAGACTTCTTGGACACTTAATTACAAAGAGGATTTGGGAGAGTTATCAGTGAGTTTTTTTGGCAAGTGAAGATGCCATTTCTGAGAAAGGAAAGACTGAAGTACAACCTGTTCTATAGCTTATGGTTGTTAAGCTGCATCTAATAGAAGTGGTAAAAGAAAGTATAATTCTGAGAACATGTATCTGCGTTATGACAGAACCTCAGTAGGTTTTCAGAATTTGAACTTAATCTAAAACCTCTGCTCATGTTCTGTAAAATGCTATGCTTTATATTTTTGTTAACCATATGTTCTAAGTACTACATTTTTGGAATTATTAAACTTTTTTTCTCTCTCTTTTTTTTTTTTTTTTTTTTTTTTTTGAGATGCTTCTGTAAAATTTTAACTTTATAGCTATCTTTTCTGAAGGTCTTTTTTGGTAAAAGATAATTTAGCACAGATCCTCATTTTGTTTTCCCTCTGGAGCTTATAACTCTGAATCTAGGGCGCCAGGACTCCAAGTAGTCTTCAGTTAAAAAAAAACAATGAGGTTAGAGACTAAAAGGGTGTGTTTAAAATCCCTCCACAACAGGAATTGGTCTTTTTATAGAAGAGATTTGGAAAGCTTTTTTATTTTTATTTTATTTTGATTTTTATTTTATAGTACCTTGAGGTGATACATTTACTTCACATAAACAAATCTAGCAAGTAATTAAGATACTTTTTAGTGTGGTTAACCCATTCATCGACTTTTTATGGTTTCCAGACCAGGAAAACTAACTGTTGGAAGGAGGGTTTTGTTTATTTATATGTCTTTTAAAAGATGATGCAATAGATAACCCTCTGCTCTTGCAACTGTTGAAACTGTTTATTTTGATCTTGTTACTGCAGGCAGAAAAATCGCTTTCTGCTCCTCAACTTGTGTTTTCCTGATACAAAAATAAGAGTCAGTAAAGTATTTGCTAGCAAATTCCATACAAGCAAAATGAGATCATTTTTCACATATGTGATTAAACTGCTGAATCATCCTTCAGGACAATTTTTATTCATATAATTGCTGGACATTATCACAAAAGGGATGTTTTGGAGGACACTTAAACAAAGGAATATCATTTCTGACCTGGGAAGTCCCTGAGCATCCAAATGTTGGAAGCTGGGAAAGTGTTTTGGCAGAAACACTGCTCCATGCCTCTAAGTTTTTATGTCATTCCAAGGCACCAGCTGTTAGGCACTGGCAAAGCCAAGGTGCTGTGACTAGGTGAACCTTTGGGACAATCCAGCATAGCTGTCTTAAGCCAACTCCTGGAAGGGCCAGGAGTGGAACAGATTTCTCCCTTTGTGCCTGAATTTGAGCACACAAAATGCTTTTGTATTTAACTAAGTTTTGCATAAGACCATGTGCAAATGAAGATGAACTGAAATGAATTCTCCTAGTGTAGAAATACTGATATACAAGAAAATAATTTCTATGTAGAGGAACTGCTTGTAAGAGAGGAGAGAAAGTTCTGTGATGTTCTAATATCTGATTACTAGGAGGTGCAATTTTTAGTTGCTATTATTATGAGGTTTTTAAATTCTATGGTAGCATGTATTTTCAAGACAAGATTACTGAACAACAATTATGATGTGGAAGGTTCATCTACTGTAGTTATAGGTGACCAGTTATGTCTTGTGTACATGAAAATATTTAAACTTAGGCAATTAATTAGTATTTATTCTTTCCTACACAGTAACAGAAATGTTGGTGAATGTTCTGAGCATTTGCTCTGATGATGAGCTGATGACAGAGGGAGAAGATCAGTTTGACGGTAGGGGTCACTTTTAGATATAAAAGATTTGGGGGATGCCTTTTATTTTTCTCTTTTTTTTTTTCTGTTTTTTTTCTTTTTGGAAATACTTGCAGTACGGTAGCTGATACTTAGAGTTATGGAATTGGAAGAAAATTATCTTCAGATACTTTTTAGGTAAACACAGGTTTGTGTTTAGAACTTAAATTAACATACTAACCATACTTGCAGAAGTACACCTCAGATACAAGATTAATAAATATCTAAATAGTACAATAGTAATCTAGAGCAGTTTTATCATAAGGTCTTGCATTTCTTCATGTAATGTGTTTCCTTCAGTTTAGAGTCAGTCATAGGTTTAAGTCAGAAAGGATAGCAGTACTATTATGTGCTGCTTAAAATATGAAACACAAGTTTAAATTTAGGCATTTTAGTTTAAAGCATAGATGTGGGAGAGTTGTTATATGTATCTTGTATAAAACATATTTATGTTATAAGATGCATCTTTTTATCTTGCAAACTGATATGCTGCAATGATAAGGAGATGTTTTTAGCATTGCGACGATTAAGAACTAGCATTAAGATATTGATTAAGATGGATGTAGCATTATGACTGCATATTAGTTTTTTATTTTTACAGTAATGCTTAATACAACATCTGAAAGGTTCTCAGACTTGCTTCATTTTATTCAATAATAGATTTACTGGATTTTTTTTGGTGATTGGGGAGGAGGAAGGAATGTTTACAGAAGTCTTTAAGTACTGAAGATCCCATATAAAATATCTCAGAGACATTACCCCATTATTTAGTGTTCAACAGTCACTAGAAACAGAATCATGCTGTGCTGTGAGCTGTGTATTTTAGACTGCAATACATTGGTTAGGAGCCACTTGAATTTTGCTGCCATTTAGGTTGTTCCTAGAATTATGAAAAATGAGAGAGACGCTTAAGTGTGTGATTCTTCAAACAGTTATGTCTTTCATACAAGCAATCCTGCTCAACTGGGCATAGAACAGTTGAACTGAGTATTTGCAGGATTGGGCTTTGTGGTTTTCTAAGATGATAGTTTAGGCTCTCCAGCATAAATGCACTCATCAGTTGATTGTATACGCCCTGTCTTTAGTATGGTAGTTGCACAGTTGAATTATTTTTTCTTCTGTCTCCTTTAACAGTTTCTTTGCTTGATGCATATCTCTTAATGCCACCTAGGTACTGTCTACGCTTTCTATGTGAATGGATTTTTTTTGTTTGTTTTAAACTGTTGACGAGCTTTCACTTGTTTATCATCCAGTTTTAAAATATACTCAGCAGTTCCACTTATTCAATAATGCGTTTTTGAGTATTGCAATTTTCCATTTTCTTTTTTTCGCATTTCTTTTCCATTCATTCTTTATTATCACTGCCAAGTTAAATATCTTTATTTTGTCTCACTCGCCTTTTTCTCCATCGTTCACTTCCTTTTTTTCTGGACTCTCCATCTGAAGAGCGACTCATATATGGCAATAAAAAAGGTACAGACCAGACAGAGTAGGAATGTTTTGAAATATGACTTCAGAGAACTTAACAGTACAAGTTTTAGTGCAGAGAATATCTGCTTGTGGAGACAGATGCTTATGCAGTTTTTAATTTTATTGCCCATTTTAATGGGATGTTTATAATTGTTTTATATTTTGTTAGCAGAAGTCATATTCCAAGACATCTGTCTTTCTGAGCATGAGTTTTTTTTCTCCTTTCTTCCATTCCTTTTTTTGTAGAGTTCCATTCTTTTACCTATTTCTAATATTTTATCTCTGGCCCTGCATGTGTAGGGAGCGTTCAGTTGTCTGTTGTACTCTTCCATAATTTTATTGTGAGCATATTTTCAAGATTGTGCATGGAATGTGTTTATAGAATGTTCCAAATCTGGTTTGTTTAGTACTTTTACTTTCCTTAAACTGAGATGTCAAAAAGATGCTTCCTTATTGTATGTGCAATTTTGTAGATGAGTTGACAGAAAATTTACAAAGAAATCTGCTAACTTAAATTTCTAGGCTATCACCTGTGTGGTTTTTTTTTTTTTTTTTTTTTTTTTTAAATCCCAGTGTAGATATTTCCATGCAGAAAAATTCTTCTGATATTGCTCATCTAATAATCAGTATGCTGTATAAATTTGTCATTTCAAGAGAGTATTTTTATTGCTTGGAAATACATTAGGTTATAAGATTATTTCAGAAGGTTATGTGATTTTTTTTTTTTTTTTTTTTTTTTTTTTTTTTTTTTTTTTTGACCATAATAATGTAAGCATTGCAAACTTTCTTGCATGGCCACTAGCAGTGGGGAATAGGAGAGTTCTTTGCTATATCTCCTATCATTTAGGGTATAATGAAGACATCTTTCTGCAAGGAGATGCCACCTGGCTGTGCCAGAGATTTAGTGGCCATATTAGAATGGTGTTGCAGCCTGAGGGAATGCGTATTTGGCTGCTTGGCTTGGTCGACTCTCTTGCTTCCAAAGGCCTCAGACAGTGAAAGCTTTTGTAAAAATACCGTAAATCAGCCCTTTTTAGGGCATAACCGTCTTAGGGCATGGTGCCCTTGCAGAGCTGAGGCCTGGGCGCTGGCTCTGCCTGAAGGCCCTGGGGAGGCCGGGCACTGCGGGCGCGGAGGGAGAGGCTGCGAGACCTGCCGGGAGCAGTCACGCTGCCGTGTTCGCGTCCGGCCGCTTCGGAAGACCCTGAAAGAGCCCCCTTCTCCTTCCAGATCTTCTCCGTGTTATTTAAATAGTGTTCAAAGAGGCAAAGGAAAATCCTTTGGAATTTTACAAATGAAATTTTAACTTAAAATTTTTTTTTTTTTCAGAACATCCTAATAGACATTTTTTCCTGGGCCTTGTGTGTATTTGTTTTATTTCCTTTCCTTTTTGTGTGTGTGTGCAGTTCATTAAAATTGTTCCTTTGTCTAAAAAAAAAAAAAAAAAAATCCTTCGTAGTTTCTGGTGAGATTTTTCTTTGTTTCTTTTCCTCTAAATAGATTGGCAGATATTTGCCATACCCTGCGACTCTTTCATCATGTTCATACAAAGCTCGTCTCTCCTCCCTTTTCTCTTTGTCTCCACAACCTGGTTTTCTTTGCTGTTAGTCACTCTGCCCTTTCTTTTCCTTTCTGTGTGTGCCTTGCCTTGGTGTCCTGGCCGGGACGTCCTGCCCACTGGGCAGCAGAGGCCTCGGCCTCCTGCGGCCGCCTTCTCCACGCGGTGCCTGCTCTGCTAGGTCTGTCTGCTCGCAGGGGGAAGCTACGTACTACAGAGCAGGGGAGGAAAAACGGCTTCTGCCTTTTTTTTTGGATGGGAGTAGACAAGTTCTAGGATGTGCAGCTTTCTGCGGTGCGTTTCTGTGGTTCCCCTGCAGTCTTGCTAATTCGTTTGGCGACTTTCCCAAGCGCTTTTTTCCTGCATTAAAAAGCAATGACATAAGGAAGATCTGGATGCCTGACAGAGCTGCCTGAGTTTGTCCACTCTCTTTTGGCCACCTGTGGTTGAATTCACAGCATGACTGAGTTGCTACTACCCTGATATGATAAAAACTTTCCCTCCCCAATGACTGACAAGAATTTTGTATTGATTTTGGTCTTTGTATCTCCCCATCTGCCTATGCTGTTTACCGGGGGGATTGGGACTTCAGCAAAGGAAAAGAACATGGAGGGAACAGTAACTTTTACTTCTCTGTCCACATTGAATGAAACCTAAATTACTGTTGGAGAAAGGAGCTTCTGTTTTCTAGAGGATAAAGGCAGGCAAAGGTAGCTCTCCTTCCAAATCCCGAGCCTCTTTGCTGGATTTTATTTTCACTTTTGTCTGTCACGAATGGTGTTTCTCTGCTTGGTGGAATCTGTAGTATTTATTACACAACTTTGGTATTTGTAAATTCTACAAATGGTGCAAAGCTACAGTGATACAGAACATAGGTAGTAAGGGAGGTAACACTGCAAGTATTTGGTGTTTTGTTTTGAGCTGTGTGTGTGTGTTTTGGGGAGTTCACATAAAAACAAGGAAATAACTCTTTTCTCTGGGATCACTGTCTGAGAATTAACACTCAACCTTGTTTTTTTGTGGCTTTAATATCTTTTTGGATTCTATATTGAGCTATAAACCTACATCTTGATATGCACTGATGCCAGTGAATAATTTCAAATGTAAAATGTATTTCGAATGAAGTATCATAGCTGTTACACTGTAGTGACAGTGACTTAGGTGTTTGCTAGCCTTAGCAAATCATTGTGAACATCCTAAACATTTTTGTGGGCACAGAGGTGGTGATGATTTTGATGACATTCTGAAGTCTTAATTTTGTAGCATTGTGGGCTTGTAAGTGTTTTGGTACTGAACTTAAACAGTTGTGTTGAATTTGGTGTGCTTCTATAAGAATGGTGACTCGGTGAATACTCATGAGCTTGAGACTCTCTCTTATTCCATTGAAAGTAGGTACAGCTGCAGCGCGGAAAGAAATAATCAGAAACAAAATCCGTGCAATTGGCAAGATGGCACGAGTCTTCTCTGTTCTCAGGTAATTGCATGGCTTCTGCATTCCTAAAATCCTCTCGTTATGTATACGAGGGAGAAAAAAAAAAAAAAAAAAAACCTCCTTTTCAGGATATTAACTGCCCAGCATTCTTCAGGTAGACCAGTATGCATCAGAAACTTGTGCATAGCTGGGCACCCCACTGATGCTGGAATTTTTGGATAAAGGATATTTTTAAAGTCATCTTTGGGACATGTTTCAGGAGTTATAAATTATAGTATCTGATCTTTAACTTAGAAGTTATTTGCTCAATCCTTTAACTAAAAGCATCTGAAATGCAGTATGGAAGTTGCAAAGAAG
>VZSV01000159.1:1522873-1546318 GCA_013398735.1 Nothocercus julius
TTTTCTTATTTTTCCCCCCTTCCCCATGGCACTGAGAAACACTGAGTGCTTCCTGAGACGTTCAGTACCAAGTTCAAAGCCAGTGAGCCTGCATGTGAGTGAGTGCTCACTATTTAGCTCTGTCTTTGTTAAGTCCTAGAGAGCGGAAAGTTGGGTGTGGAACAGAATTATCTCCTCCATTCTAATAATTTAAACTTGAACTTGCATTCAGCCTCGGTATGCGTAAAACACAGCAAAAATAGACTTTCACCACTTATCTGCTTTTGAAAAATGTAACTATTCAAATATTTGAGTTGCTGCTGTTGTTTTTTCCTGTACCAGGGAGGAGAGTGAAAGCGTGCTGACACTCAAGGGTTTGACTCCCACTGGAATGTTGCCTAGTGGAGTGTTGGCTGGAGGACGCCAGACCCTGCAAAGTGGTAATGATGTTATGCAACTTGCTGTGCCTCAGATGGACTGGGGCACATCTCACTCTTTCGCTAACACTACACATAATGCATGCAGGGAATTTCTTATGCTTTTCAGTTCTTGTCTTAGCGGCTGATACAAACATAGTGTTACGTGTTAATCAGGCAATGTGAAATGGATCCTTAACCAGGGTATAAAACTGAAAGCAAGCGAGTGCAGTAGCGTCAGGCCACATTTGTCAGACTTTGAACTTCCTTAGCTAAGAATTTTTCAGGTGGTGCAGATGCCTCAGGTGGGGTGACCTCACAGATCTGATAATGGAATCTTAAGCTGTTTGATCATTACAGATACAAATTTGCAACGTAATTTTGCATCCTTATTTGTCTGTCTTTCATTAAAATAGTTTTAATACAGATGTGTTAGTATTTTAATTGCAGCCTGCAGCTGTTATTACTAACATCAGAAAGTATTTGACGTTATCAGAGTTCCATATTACACTCCATTGTTAGATCAAAATGTGCTACGTTTTGTACCCTGGTAATTAATGCCAAAGTTTGTTCTCTATGTCGTTTGTCAAATGTTCTATGTATAATTGACCTCCCTGAATTGTCCTTGTAACATGCTGTTTCCTTCCTCTGCAGATATAGCTGCTTTCTTAGATCTGTCTGTCTCTCTCTAGGTATAGATGTATGTCTGTATAAGTGTTAAAATTAAACCACTATTCCAGACACTTGTCTGTCTCTTGATGTAGAAGCAATGTTGTAGCACCTTGTTTTTGAGGTTTGCTGCATTTGCTGCTGCACATTGTCTGTGCATTTTGAACAATAATGTACTTGAAAAATATTCAGTAATTGTTATAAAGTCAGTTGAGAATAAAGAGATTGAATTTAAAACTTGTAAATAAATCAAAAGGGTGTTATTAAGTGTGCATATATTTTTGCATGAAAATAAAAGAACTATATACAAAATATACCTGTAATCTGGCTCATTGAATACTTTGTAAAAGTTTTTTTTTATTATTATTATGTTGTTGAATCATTGGCTCCTTTTTTGTAGAAGACCCATAAATGAATAACTAGGCTTAGGGAGAATGTTATGAGCTTGCACGAAACATATTAAAAGGGTGAAGTCCAGGATTGTGTGCACAGTGGTGAGAACTAAATTATAACAATTTGAAACTGGACTTCATATCATTGTGCAGCACTCTTAAACATAACTTATTTAAGACTTTTTATTTGGCATTCCCAGGCTTTAATAGGAAGTATAACTGTTAATCTGACCATGGAATTATATAACCATTGAAAGATTGTGGTATATTGGTTAACTGAATAGCATTTTTTTACACAATCTATTTTCTAAGAGTAGCTGCTTTTCTCATTTAGCCATTTAGCCTGTTTATTTGAAATTTTTAAATCTTCTGTATAGGATTTTTAAAAACTTTTCACTGCATTTTCTATTCAATTATCAGAGCTGTTCATGAATGGCTTTGAAACATGAATGTCACATTTTAAGTCATTTTTCAGTGGACATATAATGTCTACAAGTAAGTTTATATGTCCAGTGTATGTATGTGATTGTTTTGTGAATGTCTATAACAAGAAATGGTGTATGTTTCTTAATCCATCCAACTATTCCAAAAGCATATGTTCTAGTTTAATTTGCATTGTTCAGTAAGTTTAATAAGACACTCTATGCTTAAGAAGAGTGAGCCTGTAATCCTCTCATGCATTTAATGGATTTTTATCCACGTTACTTTAAAAATGTTAGAGAGGATCAAACTGACTAGAAAATTTATGTTAACATAAGGCATAGAACATTCTACCATTATGAAGATGTGAAATATTTAGAAAGAAATATTTAGAAAATATGGAAAATGCTTTTTGGATTATTGTGGGTGTGTTTTTTTCCTTCTTCACTAGAGTTTTTGATGGCAATATTCCTTGATGCATTACATTAATATACCTCATCTGTTTTAGCCGTGTTACTTGTTC
This sequence comes from Nothocercus julius, assembly GCA_013398735.1. Taxonomy (NCBI): domain Eukaryota; kingdom Metazoa; phylum Chordata; class Aves; order Tinamiformes; family Tinamidae; genus Nothocercus; species Nothocercus julius. Next base: position 1,525,273 of record VZSV01000159.1, read on the forward strand.
AAAATAATTTGTGCAAATGTTAGTTCTGTGTAAGTTACAGTAACGTATTTTTACTGATGGAAAATTTTACTGTTTCAGTCTTCAAAAAAGTAAATTTTTCCAATAATTATGCTCAATTGCCTAGGTAGAAATGCAACAAAAATAAAATAAAACTTAACTAAATGATACTTTTCTAAACCACCGCAATATCAGTGAATTTATGTTCTTGGTAAGAGTAGGGTCACTGATATAATAGTAGGGTTTCTTATTACAAATATTTAGTTATTTTTAAAATATAGTATGTTGTTCAATATATCAGTAAATTAAACTAGCCTAGATTTGAGAAAATAAAATAGCAATATGGATTGATGCAGTATTCTTCCTTTTCCAGCTGTTTTATTCACTTGAAGTTCACAAAATTCACAAATATGCCATGTTTTTTCCAAGGATTAGAGTGTTTGTTTCTGAGTGCTCAGTTGGGGAGTGATTTATTCATACTGCGAAAACTATAAGAAATGGAGAATATACGTCTGTATTTTGCTAAAGAGCTGAGCAGAAAATTTATCAGTGCAAATATATATGTAGGCATAAATGCAAGAATGGCGTTTCCTGACAGGTATAATGGTGACTTACAGTTGCTGTGATTTCAAACTTAGGAAGTGTAATTTGGGCCCAGTTTCACATTTAGGGGCAGTAAAGATCTGAATGATGAAAGGACTTTATTCTGAGATATCACCATGTGAGTGCAGTTAATCCTTAGTGTCAGCAGTACGTTCTGTGCTCTTGGCCAGTGCCTCTCCCCTTGCAGGAGCTGGTTCAGCTCTGCCACTCGTGCACTGCGAGGAGCTGGCCCTTGTCTTAGAAGGACCATCGATGCCTTGTTGGCTTGGGCATAATTCAGAGCAGTGCCACAAACAGTAGGCAGTGAAGCACAGTTACTTTATGGAAAATTACTGAACATATTCTTACTGCAAAAGAGGTGGTCAAGGGTAAAACAGAAGTTGAAATGGTAGGGAAAGGCCTAAGCAAAGACAGATAGATTTAAAAAAATGTAATAATGCAAAACTACATCCTATGGAAGAACGAGTTAGTATATGAGTTAGTCAAGAAATACACAGACACACTTTGGAAAAAGGAAAGAAGATTTGTTTCTAGATATCTTTAGCATACAAGGATAAAACTAGACTTGCAGCAATCCTGGCCTATATATGCTTCTATTTTTTTAATGTTGGTGTATGGCTTTCAGTAACATGTTGCTTGCATAAAAATAGCTAAAATACTGAAGACCATACTTAGTAGTGTTCTTTAAAGTATAATTTCCTTGTGACTTATTTCTGGTGATTTATTCCATAGAATTAAACCATCAACATATGTTTACCAAGCCTGAATCCTGTCAGCAACATATTAAATGCAAACCTAAATTTAAAAATGTAGGTCCTTTTATGGAAGCAAGTTGAACTAGCCGGTATTTTCTATTGGAGACTTCAGTTGCTGCCCTTGCGGTAGTAAGACAGTTGGGGAGGGCACTAGGATTTTACATCAGATCCGGCTTTAGTTAAAGGAGCGGGGGTTGACTGTGTTTGAGGAGGGCAAAGCCATGCAGTGATTTCCTTGGAACAGTCTTGTTTAAAATTTGCTGTGAAGGTGAGAATTTTCTGAGCAAAGACTTCAGGAATCTCAGATCTGTTAATACAAGATAGTGTTTATTCTACATTTAGCGGGGCCTACAAGGGATAGAGTTTTAATTGAGAGGTACCTGAAAAAAAAAATTCAAACCCACCTTTCACTGTTTTTTTTAGGCTTGTGTTTTCCAGTCAGTTTGTTAATTTATTTCAAGATGAAAATGTTCTTTTTCTCAACTGCTGTGTATATTGCAAGACCTTTCTAGAACAGTAGTGCAAGTAGAATGAATTAGGTGTAAGTTCTGAAATTTGTGCTTACGGCAATAATTTAGAGATAAATCAGTATTCATGATCTTTTCAGGAAAAGATTGAAAACAAAGCTCCCTCCGTCTCCCCCAGGTAACAGGAAATGGTAGAAACAGATGTTTTTTATGTAGCTTTGTATTACATGGCAAATAGATTATAATAATGTACAGTATGAAAGTATATATTTTGCCTTTTAAAATAGATGTAAAGCTAGTTTATTATTTCAATTTAAGAGAGTTTTTTTTTCTCTGAAAGTATACATTAATTCAGGTGCCTTTTTAGCTTTAGTTCTGGGCTTGCCTTTGTCTCTTTAGATTTAGAGGTAGGAAAGGGATTTTTTGTTTGTTTTGTAACTTCAACTATGCAGTTTGTAAAAGTTAAAATACTGCATTATGCACATATACTTCTAAAATAGTCTAAAATAGTTATGTTTCAAAGGCTAAATTTTTGTTCTATGTTTGAAAGAAAATGAGAAGTAAAAAAGTGTTTGCTTTGAAGAAATCTGTTCTTATCTAATCCCAGGTTTCTTACATATCTACTTTCCCCATCGTTCACTTTAATACTGTTTTTTTTTTTCTTTCTGTTGTTAGCAATATATTAAACAAACAGGTTTAATACTATGTATAGTATCCAGTGATAATTAATTATGGGATTAGAGGTATGACAGCCTTTAGAGGAGGTAAGAAGTTGTTATTGTTGGAATTAGCTACAGTTTACGTTTTAGCTGCACGTGATTTATTCAGCAAGTCTGCACTAATAAAAGATGATTTTTGATAGTCTAAAACCTTACATAAAAGCTTTGTTTTTTTTTTTTTGATTTAAAACAATTGAAAAATCTTACACCTGAGAAATTGCAGCTTTTGTCACAGTTACTTAATTCAAAAAAGCAGTAAGCTGGATTTTTCTCTGTGTTCACATATATTCAACCACCGAGGGTACGTTAAACTCAGACCTCTTCCTGCTGTGGATTCTGTTGCTGATCCACCTAAACCCTTAATCTTATGAGACTTTGCAAATATGACTTCTAGAATTGTCCTTTATGGTTGAAATTTTACAAGTTCAATTTATCAAAGATTAAAAAATACAAAATTGGAAGTACTAGTTTACCTTCAGAGAGAAAATATAAATAAAGCAAAAGATATTTTCTTCCTATTAGAACACTGGTAACTATATTTATATAGTGTCCTTATTGGTAATTTTATGAAGCTCATGAATGCATTTTGAATAATCAGAGATGCAAATTTAAAATAGTTCCTTTTTTTAAAAAAAACATACTGCAGCTTTAACATTAGTTCAAATATTATGGTGCTGTTTTAAATTAAAAAAAAAAAATTAGAAATGTGTAGTATAAATTAATTAAATTATAGGAGAAGTTTCACATTAGCTTAATACAACAAAACCCAAACCCCTTAATTATAATTTAAAATGATTGTAATCTAATCTGGCGTAGCATACTATATTAAATTGATCATTGCCTTTTCTGCTATGCGATATTACACTCTTCATCTTTCTCATTCATTTTGCATGCATCTGCTCACTTCTGTACAGCCACTGTAGAGGCAATTGAGGCTGAAAAAGGTATGATCAGAGTCTTTGCCATCGGCAGAGATCTGTGGTGTCTGGGAGGGAATTCAAAAGTACTCTGTGTGGGTTTGTTTTACTTTCAACTTGCACAAGCAGAGATGAATCAACTGTATTGATTCATCCCTTTTACATGTAACATTCATTTGTAGCTTTAGGATGATGGTTACCTGTATTAATATTTTAAGGAGATTTTTTTCTGTGTTTTTTTTCCTTATTTTCGATACAAAATATGCATAGGTTTCTGTGTTTGTATAATAGCATGTTGTGATATGTGGTGTTGTCTTGAAGTCTTTTAAAATGGTAGTTTTTTTTTATACATTCAACTGCAGCGTTTTTTTCTTTTTTGGAGGGGGAATACAGGGAAGGAGGGTTGTTTATGCATGCCTTTTCTCATAAAATTTGTTCTTAATGGCTTCAAACATCATTTTTTAAAACTTTCCATAACACATCTGGTAGTGTAAGATGAATAAGTACAAGGTTTGCTTTTCCTGTAGATTTTTAACATAGTTTGATGACCAAATTTGCTTCCAGTATATATGCCAATCTGCCAGTAAGAGGCATATTAAATTCTATGGATTATCAGTGCTGCTGTGCTAAAAAAAAAAAAAAGCTGCTGTATATACATCCTTTGTTAGTGGTGCTCACTAGAATGTCATCAAATTATCTGGTATTCAGACTATTCAACTTCAGATTGTCATTGACATTTTTTAATAGATATTTTAATTTCCTACTGCTCAGTATTAAGTGAAGTGATTGACAAACAGCATAGCAAGTGAGAGAGAGCTACCTCAGTGTGTTCCCAGATTTGGTTGCGAAGCACCATTTAATGACTGTATGTTTGCTTTTTTAATAAAGGAAGTCAGATCTTCAAAAGTTTAACACCAGGCCATATTCTGTCCTCACACACATGTGCAAGAAGTTCTGTTGCTGTGTGTGTAAAGTTGTCCTAAATCTGCAAACAGTGATTTTGTCCCAGAGACTTCAGTCTTACAATGTGGTCAACCATTTTCAGGTCTAAATTCAACTGCAAACCTCATGCATTCAAATAAATAGTAGCAAAGCAATACTCTAAATGCATAGGTATTTACAGGATACCCCTTTCAAGTGCAGCGCTAACCGCGTGGCTGCGCTTGTGTCCATTTCAACTATCCACGCGATTAGCACAGCACGTGACCCGTATCCCGCAGTTTTGCCTGCGTGGAAACTGCAGGATGAGGCCGCGTGTGCAGGATGTAGCTCTGTCCCTACCTCTTTGACTCTTTGCTGCTTTGCCTCCACCGCACTTGCTGTGCTGCTTAGATGTTGCTGCCGTTGCACCGAGGCCCACGGGGATGTTATGCTCAGCCCGATGCACTCAGCAGCAAAAGCGATTGGTGTCTAGCCGGCCACGGCAGGGCTGTGCAGAAGCAATCAAGGGGGTTGCAGCCCCTTGATTCCTACTTGCAGAATATTTGCCATACTCTTGTCCTTTTTGTCCTAAGTTGAAATCATAATTCCCACCGAAGGTTTCAGGAAAGCAGATTAGACCAGCTTTTACTAATACAGATACAGAGCCATAAGTTTCTTTGGCTGATTTCTTACCTATTTTTAAAAATCATTGATTAGAAAAAGTATGTGCTTTCATTTTATTTTTCCATTACTGACATTTCAAATTTGCATTTTGTTAAGCAATACGAGGATTCTCTCCGCAACATAAAATCTGCAGTTTTGAAGAGGCAAAAGGTTTGGATAGGATCAATGAGCGAATGCCACCAAGGAAAGATGCTCTTCAACAAGATGGTATTAATACTATTAACACAACAAATGCCAATGGAAACAATGGAACTGGCAACAACAATGCACAGTGACCACATCAGCTTCTGGTTTACTCACTTATGTCTTGCCTGAGAATTCCTCCATTACTGCTTTTTGATGTGACAACAGATGGAATAGCCAGGGGAATCTGTCAGAGTGACTACTTAAAGTGAGGTGGAAAACCATCGAGCTTGACCCCCGCTGAAGAGAAACCATCCTGCTTTCGAGACAACAGCCCCTCTCTTTACGTGTGACCTGTCGTGCTGGGAGCGCCCTTCGTGCGTCTACAGAAAATCCACCACTGGCTGCTGAATCTTGACATCCGGGGAAGTGATTGGGCTGTTATCACTAAAGCACATCTAGACTTAGCATCTTATGCTTATCGTTGTCAACACTTTAAGTTTACAAATGGGGTTTTTTAGTAGTGCTAGTTTTGTTTGTTTGTTTTTTTAATCAGACTTTCAAATACAACCCTAAGAGCTAACTATTTATTAATGGACATTGGTTTCATGAAATGTCTTTAAAACGATAGATTAGAATGGTCTTAAAATATCTGAGGCTGCGAAAATGCATTTTAAATAGACAGGAAAAAAATGCCAAAAAAAAAATCAGTTGGTCATTCTGTAAAATGCTGACCTCAGGTTTACTCCTTAGATGTTGCTAATATTGTATTCACTGTACTTTTTAGTTATGGCTTATCAGAAGATTTCTATGTAGGAATGTTTATTACTTGAACACAGATTTAAAAAAATATATTTAATTTAGAAACTTTTTGCCCAGCTTTTTCAAGACTCCTCCCAACCTTGAATTTAAAAAAAAAAAAAAAAAAAATATTATATATACTAATTTTAAAAGTAAGAAAAATATGGAAATGTTAACTTTAAGGTACTTTTAATTGAACTTTGTACATTATGTCTAAGTAAATTTTGATTCATATCAAGTCTGTAAAGCTTGGCATTGTATTTTGTGTATGCATGTTTTCATTTTGCAAATATTTAATATATAGACCTATGATGTACATCTATAGGTTATGTAGATGTTATGGGTACTTTTAGTTTATTGTGAGTATTACAGTTGCATAAATAGCTAATAATCACTGGCCTGAGTAGCTGCAAGCTTTTCATTATTTTTAAATCTCTAAAGGAAACTGAAACTGTATTGGACATACTTTCTGTTTAGGCAAAGCAGCGCGTAAGCAATTGCTCTGTTCAACTGCTAAGGCATTAGTGAAAGTGTAAACTTCAGACTGCATGTATTTTGGTATCTACAGGACTGCTTGGTTAAAATAAAAATTGAAGCCCTGTGCTGATTTGTTCACGAATAATGGACTGTACTGATTGCCACTGTACTTTGTTAAATATTTTGGCATTTGCTACGTGTCCTTCTCATCCCCTGGAACACAACTTGAAACTTAAGTTCACTAGAGTTCATCTCCCTTTTTTGTTTGCCATAAAGTACGATCTGTACATGCCCCTGTCTTAAGTTGGAAATTTTATGCATGTTCTGAACTATTCAAGTATTTTATAAACAGTAGCACACAATAAATTTTGTGCATGGGCTGCGGCTCCTATCATTGTGTATTGGTTTTATTTGGAATACGTAGGTCTAATCTGACCCAGAAGACTAGTTAGAAATTCAAAATTTGAGCTAACAAAAATTCTGAAAGTCAGTTGTGGCTTGCAGAGAATTAGCATGTAATGACACTAGCATAAATGACAGCCAGTTAGGAATGCTATAGGTCTTTTGTTTGTTTTTGCTTTTAGTTCTTTCTCACTAATGAAATCAAATTTTATTCTTAGTAATTAAAAATTCTCAGAAATCAAATTTAATTCTCAGCATTTTCTGCTAAACTGGACAAGCCTGGAAGGGCAGTGTCAGGGGTTCTGCAGAAAGGCTGTTCTTTGTAGCTCTGTTCTGTTACTGGTTTGCAGTGAGCATTGACGAGACCAGTGAAATGTGTTCAGGCTGCTTTTTGGGTGAGGGACTGCTGTTTGAAGTTAGTGCAGGTATTATTTGATTAAGTCTTTTTGGTATAGTCTCTTAAAAGATAAATAATAGAAGCTGCTTAATAGGATGAGAATGAGGATAAAGTAAGATGATAATTGTAAGAAAGTGATACACTTGCTATTTGAGTTTTAATATTTGATTTTACTTTATTGTAGATGCATTTTAATTGGAAACAATATTCTTAAGTCTGAGTGCAGAAGACCAGCTTATACAATGGTAAGTTTTTCTTTTCCTTTTTATAAAGCACAAACGTATTAGTGAGCAATACAGTCTCTGTACCGCGCTATGTTAAAGCAGAACAGTCTAAGTGCAATGAAAGATTCACATCATGATGATGATGGTACCTTTCTCCTTGTCATGCTAGTGGTAGATTTCCCAGCTCTCTCAAAACAATATTTTTAATGATTTGATACGTAGTCTTGGTTGTTGTGACTGGCTGGAAGTGTGTGTGTGGAGAAGACACCAAGACACCACGGTGTGTGGGCAATGCGGATACACATTGGGCTGTGAGCCCCGCTGCAGTGGTGCTGCCGTGGGGTCCTCCTGCAGCACCTCCTGTCTCTGCCCGTTTTGCCAGGTGTGAAGGGAGATGCCTAGTAAAGTATCTTGAGCAGCTGTTGTCAGCCTGCTTAGTTTTCTCATGCTGCATCTCTGCTGCTCTTTTGGCAAGAGGTCAGTCAGGTAACAGGGTTATGTCTGTGCCTTCCTGGGCGAAAAGTAGGTATTCATTTTTTTGCTGCTCTTTCTGAAAGGTGGAGTCTGGAGCTGTCTCTAATTCTTGCATGGTTGAAGAGCAAAGATGATTCCCTCCCTCTCAGAAAACAGTAAGTGCTGGGCTCTGTTTGCTGGCGGCTTTCAGTGTGACAGGGAAGGAAGAAAAGCTCTATGTGCCACATGCTGTTCTTGCATAGAGAACAACTCCCCGTCGCACGAGACGTGGTGGGTTCCTGGTTTCGGTGGAGCAGTGAAGGCTTTTCTGCCCCGTCGGGGGCTCGCTGGAAACCTGCTCCTCCTGCTGAGCCATGCAGGCACAAGCAGCCTAGCTCCTTTCTTGTGCATAAGCAAAACTTAACGTCCCACCAGAGGATGGATGAATGGCATTAGGAAATAGAGCCCGAGTTGTCCATTTCTTATAGTGGTAAGATGCATGAGCCAGACTTCAACACTCTGCTCTGAATGACAAATAAATGGGTGGGAATATTTTTATTTGCACATAGGAAAATCCAGATACACTACTGTGCTTTACTGATTAAATATACTTTTTTAACTTGCAAAGAAGTTTGCTCAAGATTGAAGAAACAATATTTAAGAGAATCTTGGTCAAGCCTGGAAAGGTATTGACACAGTGACTACTTATTCCATCCCAGTGATGATCCAAGTCACACAGCGTGGAATGTGTTCTTGTCTATTAAAATGTATTTCTCTTTTGTCGCTATTTAGACTATTAATTTGATTAAGCACATTTAATTTGAAAGATATTTCCAAGCTTTAGATCAGAAAAAGCTCCATTTTTATGGCAGAACACAAATACAAATATTTTGGGATAGTAAATTTGACATCTATTTTGTTTTGTAGAAACCTTTATTATATTCTTTGTCTTGCAGTTGTGAAAGGGCTGCTTTATTAGAATTAACTCTAAGCATTCTAAGTGCTTTCATTTGAGGGTTAATGAAGATAGAGTTTTAGTGTTTTTGTGAGGATGTCTTATAATACTACCCTTATGTGATAAATATTTTGCTAGAAATGTTAGGACCCACCTTGCAAGCTGCTGGACTTCAAGCTCTCAGTAAATTTATAGCTGGAAGTCAGATGCAGTTTGGCTTTCTAAAAAACAACTCAGAGCTGTTCTCTATTAAAGAGGGTTGTTAGAGAATGGGGCTGGGTTTTTGTAAAATACATCAAAGCCTCAGTCTTCTATGTCAGCTCAGCAGGAAATTTCAGCTATTTCAGTAAATCTGCTGAATATATATTAGAGATTCTTCTGAGAGTTAGTTTAATAATATAGGAGTTTGGCAGACAGGAGGGTGTTGTCTGGGTTAAAAGCACTAAGGTATAGGACTACTAGACAAGATATCTTTTATTGTACAATAAAGAATATTATGTGTTGTAAATTAAGGCAAATATAAGTGCAAAAAGCTTTTCTGAATCATCAAGAAGGCATTTTTGATTACACAAAGTTTAAAATTATTCTTTTACACACATGGATAATCAGTGGCTGCATAAAACATTGTTACATGTCCTTCAGTTTCTTTTAAAAAAGAAAACAAAAAAAACCATAAAATCTTCTATTGACGAACAATTGCCAGCAGCAAACGTCGGTAATCACCGCTTGTATCACTTGATATCATTGTGGCCAAAGTCTTCTGATACATTTGTGTGAACATCTCTTTAATTTGCACAAGGTCAATCTGTGGGAAGGAGGAGGAAAAAAAAAAAAAAAAATGGCACAAAGCTTGAGCATACACTGATTTTAACTCCCAGTCACCCTGCCTCTCCTCTCTCAAATGTTACTTTCTTCGTGGACTAAAAACCACGTGTCAGATGCCAAAAGCAGAGTTTATTACAGGTCTTTTTTCCCCTCTCAAGAGAGACAAGCAGCTCCCAAAGCCAATGGACCAGCAATTGGTACTTTGTTTGGACCTTGGTGCCTCAGTTTGGGTGGTTGGAGCTTTAAAGCTCAGATGTTCTGCTTAATTGCAGGAGTCACCACAAATAGGAAGGAAAGTGAACAGAGATTAAGTTACTAGCCAGAAATAATTATTACATGAAATCTTTAAAACAAATCGTTCATAGATTTTGAACAGAATAAAAGCTTAAGCGTAAACCATTATGTAGATGGCTTTCAGCTACACAGGAAATCTACATCCCAAGTCTTTGCATTCTGGAGAGGAGAGAGTTTCTTACCTCACTGCGAGTGACTACAATTCTGATAAGCGCAGAATCATCTGTGCCAGCTCCTTTCATGGAGTAATAAAGTCTTTCTGCAAAAAAGGCTGGACGATTTAAAGCACATTTCACTGCAAAAAAATTAATTTTTAAGATCAGTTTCAGTACTGCATGCTGGGTAGTGATACTTGGCAAGATCAATTCAGGACTTCTACTGCAGACAGCTAGAGCTAGGCATTGGTAAAGACTCTGTTACAATGGATAACAGGAATTGTTTATATAGTTAAGTTGGTTTCTAGCTGACCAAGTAATTCCATTCCTAGAAAAGTTATCATTATTAACAGCTAACTTTTCCGGAAGAGCTTCTTAAAGTTTGCTGAAATTTTAATTCCCAAATATGAATTTAAATAGTTCTCCTAGGATAACTGGAGGCAGTTATCTGGATAATAGTAGGATAGAAGGTTTTTACTTATGCTCCATTGCTAGAGTTTCATAAATACAAGTAGAGGTGTATAAAGTTGATGAATAGATCTTGTTTCAGTTAGATTCTTCACATCCAAACACAAGCCTCTATTCTCTTACAAGACCTTCAGGGATGAGTTTTTCCAACAGAACTCTTTTGTAGAATATAATCTAGAAAATTTTGTTTAATGCAGTTATTTTCCTACCAATTAGAGCTACAGAAATAGCGTCATCCTCATAAGTGTTGGTAGGACTGATTTCCACAGATTACTGGTCCCTTGTTTGCATTACTAGTAAATCATGCTATGTTTAAAATGTTTTACTGTTATAAGCCGGCAAAATGGATGAAACGAATGCTTATTTTCTCCAATTAGGTGCAAAGTGAGTAATTTGAAAAATCAAAGTTACTTTTCTATTAGCAGATTCTCAGATTATTTTTCTGTTTTCTTTATGGCCAGCACTGAGTTAGATTCTTCATGAATAATGTTAAGAAGGGAGTGATGTTTGAATACCTAAGGAGTAAGGGGAAGGAAAAGCTTATCACTTACAAATAGCCTTCAAACCACGCTCCACACTTCCGGAAAATTCTCGGTCAATGCTGCTTAATAAATCCCGATTAGCAATCTAAAAACAAGTAAAATTAATATATGGCTAGCAAAATGTAATAACAAATGGAGCTTTAATTCAAAATATGCCAGCCAAATTCATTTGTGATCAATGCAGAACTCCTACCTTGGAGTACGCTTCAACTGTTGCTTTCAACTGAGGAAAACTTCTGCTTGCCAGAACCATATTAAAGCAAGATTCATCAGTCCCAAGCCTTCCTTCACCTGCTTGGTACAGACGCTGAGCATCTTCCTGAGCTTTCTGATAATCCACAGTTTGATTCTCATCCCGATTACCCTGAAGCAGAGACATCAGAGGTGGAATGAAATTACCCAGAGCAGGCTATGCTTTATGTGCCTGGGGTCTACCCTTCAAAAAAAATACGCAACTTGAACTAGAGAGAATAACATCATTTTGAAATACTTTAAATTGCTTTAAATCTACTCTTTGGTTCAATATTTCTTACGAACACAAAATAGGAAAATGCCTTGGAACTCTCTATCTACAGGGCATGCTTTAAACTAGGTATATGGACCAGGATAGTTTCACCGCTAATTCTAGTCTTTTTTCAGGGAACTGTGCTAAATTCTCTTATTCTCTTAATAATATAATTTTTCTCTTCATTTGTTTCTAGGCTTCAAGTTGCAAGATATCTTCCCAAATGAACTAACGAACTATCTTACTGAATATGCACATCTCAGCTAGCTCAGGTCTTCTGTTATGAATTTGCCCATTTCAAGTAAGAATGCCTGTGGAAAGCACTTACTGTAGTTGTAACGTGGCAGCAGAGCTTGTGTGATAGTTTATGTCCTTTGAGGTTTGGGTTTTTCTTTTGCTAACTGATGCATGGATAGATACTGCTAAATATATTGGTTAAGTAGGCTTAATACATATTCTCAAGTACTGTGGTAACTATAGTGGTTAATATATTATTTAAATTGATGTGGTTGTCAGTTACTGTAAAGTACTGCATTTATCAAAATAAAAATTAGTAGCATGAGCTTCTCAAGTTTTGCTTTCTTGTGGATCTTGACTTTTTAATCCAAATACTTAGTGACGAGCTGAACTCTCACTAAGAGACAAACAAGACAGAGAAGTGTCATAGAAATTCTAGCGGTGAATGGACAGGTTCATTAGAGAAACATGGGAAGATGTATTTGCTGCATATATTTTTCTAAACACTGTTGTTCCTATTCTTTATCCAAAAGAATACTAGTAAACTATACAGCACAATCAGGCTCCACAGTTCACTGGACTTCAATAGTAGCACACACCTAATTCTAGTGATCTGAAAAAGGGAGGTTCTCGGGTAACGTGGCAGGTAGTTTTGGTCTGCAGTGCGGTTTCTACATACCCTAAACCTGATCCTATCAGATAGACCCAAATGATTAAAAAATATACATATATTAAAAAGTACAAGCACAAAAAACATACATCAGCACGTGGGAGCTTTTCTCCTAGTAACATTTGATTGCATTTGCATAACAAAATATTTCAAAAATACATTCTCTGAGGTGAATACAGGGTTTTTAACTAGGTCACTCAGTTCATTGCAGATTTCTAGATGAGAAATCTCTCTTCCCTGAAGAGGGACTAAAGGGTCCAATCTGGTCAGGAGGGAAGAAATTAATGGGCCAATGCAAATTTTTTTACAGAACCTGACTCTGGCTAAGCATGCACAGGCAATTCATTTGTGGAGCAATTATGAATATATGCAAAGTCAGACTTTACCCTTCTTGTACTAAAACAAAAATATATAGATAATATATATTATCTATAGATACATTTTTATATAGATACATATTTTATATATATATATATATATATATATATATACACACACACACAGAGAGAGAGAAAATATAAAGCTCACTTGGCACATGGATATCAATAATCGTTCGAAGTGTCCTGAGGTGTCAGCTCTGATGTCTTGCTCAAGGTCTCTTCCAAATTCTGATTTATAGCATTTCACTATTTCTCGAATTTCCTGGTTTGTTCTTGTGCAAAGGATCTCAATCAGCACCTTCTCCTGAGTGCCAGCTCCCTGCAGACAGAGGAAGAGAAGGCAAGCTGCAGAGCACTACCTACTCAGGTATGTTTAACAGTGAAATAAAGCAGGCATTTTCTGCTTTAAAGCCTAATACAGTGTCAGACCAGCACCCTTCCAGTGTGAATGCATTGTCTTCTGTATATTTAAAATGGAATTAAGATTTCTGCAACATTCATTTCTGCATCAGTTTAAAAAATACCCACATAATATGCTTCCACAATGATGGTATCAGCCAAATTTAACTGCAAGATGATATAGGAAGGAGATAAATTCTTTCACAGTCATATTCTGGGAGTATGCTGGAGCAAGGTAAAGCATTATGGTAGACCTTAAGCCAGATACAAACTTAAAGCAAATACACACTTAAATCCTGCTTTACTTAGTTTACAGATGCATTCCTGGTTCAAAATGTGGCTGCTTCCTCAACATAGAGCACCAGCAGGAGTTTTTCAATGATGCTTCACTGTCTCCCAGAATAGGAGTTAACTGGTTTTTGTTTCACATCATGTTGGCATGGTCACTTCTATTCAGGCACAGATTAGATAGCAATGGATCTACTGGGGACTCTTAGGCAGTGTTATAAAAAAAAAAAAAAAAAAAGGGTGGGGGGGGCAAGGATGGCTGTTGCCATTCATCATCTTACCAGAAGAAAATATTCTTTTAGCATCCTGCTGAGAACACTGGAATATTCTAGAAATATTTTCAAAACCAGCAGCTTGTTCCTAGCAAGGAGAGGTCAATACCTTCAAGCTATATACTTTTAACTGCTCCCGTACTCCTACTAAGGTCCAGTAAAAAGTGGCGCCGGGGAGCAGCAGAGAACAAAGTTTTGGGCTGCAGGCGCTTTGATCCCCTGCTGCAGCAGAACTCCCCCAGCCAGGCCTGCAGGAATGGGCTGGGACTGGAAGATGCAGGAGTAAAGACATCCAAACCCCACAGTACCCAAATTGGTTTGCCACTACATTTTTGAATAAGGAATGAGGATCAGGTACTTCTCCTAGATGAGCATTTTAAGATGGTTTTAATCTATTTTGTTCACAGTAAAACTGTACCTTCATTGCATGACGTAAACACCAGGCATCATAATAGGTGCGAGGCATGAAAAGTGCCAGAATCAGTTCTTCCACATTTCCACTTAACTCGGACTTCAGGTCTTTAATTAAATCCTGTCGAATTATGAACACAAGAAGGGAGTCACAATATGGGGGCACGCATTGATCAGAAATTACTTGAAGGGCAGTTGCAGCAGCAGCTGGATTATGCTTTTGTTTACTGATTCAGAAAGCTAGTGACCATACCTTGCCATACATAGTCTTGAAAGCTGCCTTGATCTTTTGCCTCTGATCATTGGAGCGGTTCGCTACGACATCGATGATCGCCTGCTCGTCCGTTCCTTGCAAACGGAAGGGCAGTTTCGCTTAAGAACTCAATAAACCCTCCAAGGCTGTCCAGTTTGTAATTACACACTTTGGCATAGTTATACAAATGCATGAATACTTTTTTTTTTTAACCAAATTATCTTAATAACATACTCTGCCAAAGAACCCAAGTCATTTTGACTCAAAAGCTCAAGTAAAAAACATATGTTTAAATAAAAAAAAAAAAAGGAAGAAAAGAAAGAAAAGGGAATTAACACATTAGCTCAATAGAAATGTTAAGTTTCTATTATGTACTTACCAAACCCCTTCATAGCTTTGCGCAGAATTTCTGCATCCCTTCCAGCATCAAAGTTTGGAGCAGCTTGAATTGTACCCTGGGTACACTCAACTGCTGCTGCAGGCTGAGAAAAAAGCAAGCATGTATAGCTGGGTATTCTTCACAATACAATTTTGAATTGAAACTTTCCAGTTTTAGCTGGAGGAGTCTCTTAGTTCCCAATTCCTTTCTAACACAGAAGCAGGATGACACGCAGTTTTGCTGACTAATGCCTGAGGGCTTTTATCCGTGCTATGCATAAAGATCTGCTGCAGAGTATCACAGATACTCTGTTACCATTTGGTTCAGGTTGTATTCCGAGTGTGGCATTTGGACTTTCTCAATGCAGGTCTGAGAAAAGAACTGTTATGCAGCTCACAGAAAATAATTTTCATATAAATCTGCCTGAGAAATCTTGATACAGAACAAACCAAATAGTTTTTCATTTCCCTAGATGCAGTGTGCCAGACTTCACTACTGCAAAGAGATCTTTTTACACTGAAGAAAAGCTGGTCACTCCGTAAGCCATTTGATAAAACCAGGACCAGTTTATACTCTTCCACGTCCACCAAACTTTGTGGGAAAAGCTATGCTAAATTGCCTGTATGCAACTGTGATTGCTTAAATGTAATTATGTTTTCAAATTGCAGATTAGAAAGGAGTAAATCTAAACCCTATTGAAAGCAGTAGCAACAAACTACTTTCCTTTGGGGCATCTTTATCCTTTTTGCCTTTAACACAAAGCCCTGGTAAAAACAGTGAGAAGTCCAATCCTCTATCACACAGGCTGTGCCTATGTCCCTACCTTTTGCCCCTACCTTCCTCCATACAATCATCTGTGAATACGGTGCTCTGCCAAAAGATGTAACAAGGTGAGAAAACTACAGAAGCCACAGAAGTTTGATTGTAGAAGAGGATACAGTACATACCGGGCCAGGCATTGGTGATGGTGTTTGTCCCCCACCATATCCTCCTGAAAAGAAATTTAGAAACAAGATAAAAGGAATTAATTATGTTTCTTCCTATTAGGTAAATGCTATCTGATTGAAAATGTAATCATTTATAGTCTTAAGAAGTGACAGCCGTGGCAATGCACAAAACCTGAATTTCCTGAGTAATGAAACCTATAATGATCAGCAACTGAAGTTCTTGCCCTTCAGAAGGGTTGGAAGTACAAGTTACAGAAGGGTTCGGGTATAAACATCAGCAAAGCAATGCTAAAAATGCTCAATTCACTGATGCTGGTAGGATTTCTCCTCACTTAATGTTGGCATCCTTGACATACCAAGTCTTGTCAAGTAAGGTGCTGGCTATGTACAGCACATGAACCTCACCAGGAAGAGAGGGCCTAATCTGTAACTACCTATCTTGGAATATCCTGCTGCAACTTTGGATACTTAAAATTTCTTATCTAGGACAGTGAAACACTGTCCACCGTACCTGGGATTTGCGCTGGTCCGCCTCCAGCATAGCTTTGGGCCGGAGGCTGAGGAAAGCCGCCAAAGCCAGGGGCAGCGGGAGGCACGCCAAAGCCAGGGCCGGCAGGGGCTGGGAGAACAGGAAAGATTTTAGCACACGTCATGTTTCACCAATAAGCTGGGCTGCTCATCAGAACTAGGCAAAAGATTAATGGCAACCTATCGCTTCTTCTCTCTTTGCAGTGGCCAGCAACCCCAAGGCGTCAAGGTCCTGCTGTCAACAAACAAGCATTTACCGGTGCACGTCAATCTGCCTGGCTGTCTAAATACTACCACCCGAAGTGATTACTGAACACATCTGCTTTTCTTCACTCCTTTACCGAGCCCAGGGAGCGGCTACAAGAGAACTGAGCCCCGAGGGACGCTACCTCCAGGGTAAGGTGGCATTCCTCCGGGCTGGGGCGCTGCGGGGTAGCCCCCCGGCGCGGGGTAGCCCCCCGGCGCGGGGTATCCTGCTGCCCCAGGATAGCCGGCACTCGGCGGGGCTGCAGGATAGGCCCCCCCTCCTGCTGGAGGGTATCCTCCAGGAACGGCCGGATAGGAGTACTGGCCGGCTGGCGGGTAGGCAGACTCTTGACCTGTTGGCTGAAAGAAAAGTGGGGTGTTTGTACGTCTGTTACCAGGACATTAGGAGAAAACCGCACAAGCTACCAAAATGTCTGTATACATAATCATGTGATCAGACTGAAAACGTGAAGCAGCAGCAGAACTCACAGGGCCTGCATGGGCTTCCCGACGTGTCCCGCTGGTTGAAACAGCCCTTGCACCCACTCAGAGGGTGCTGCAGGGGGAGGCACCTCCGGAGGCTGCTGGCCCCATCCCCTTCCAGGGCAGAGCCAGCTCCAGAGTTAAGATGAGGTTGCTCGGGGCCATGGCAAGTTTTGAACTTGAAGTCTCCAACGACAGTGACTCCGCAGCCTCTCTGCTTCCAGAGTTCAACCACTCCGGTGTGGACAGGGGTTTCCTGAATCCCGTTACAGTTTCCCCTGCTGCAGCCCATGCTTGCTGCCTGCTGCTCTTTCACATTGCACCTCTGAGAAAAGCCCAGTTCCCTGGCTCATCTCAAATGTGAAGTCATCCTCAGCGATGTGGGAGTGAAAAGCAAAAGCATAATCTACAGGGCATATACCTTGTTTGAACTGCCAGCTTGTATTTACACAAGCACAGCAAGAATGGGTATTCACAGTATATAAATATATTAGGAATGCAACACATTTAAGAACCATACTTACAGGATAACCAGGGAAAGCAGGATAGCCTGAAGGGGGATAACCTGGGTATGACATTCTGGAAAAGAAAGAGATTTTCACTGAACAGTACTACATATGAGTTTGTAGAATTGTTTGCTTGCTAATTAATTACCTGTTATATCACTTAATACATTTAATATGTTCAGTAGTGGTCAGGAGTACTTGTAAGCTACTAACCCTACAAAAACTTTCCTTTCTTTATACAAATGGCAAGCAAGCTTGCAAGTAGCAAGCGGGATTCAGAAGGGAAGTATCATCAATTCTCTTACTACCTGTCATTCTTGCTTAGGGTCAGTTTATTACCCTAATATGGGGTTATGGAGCCCATATAGCACCCCCTCAAAGTGCTTGAGGCAGTACAGAAATGGGGCCTTTTCCAAGTCTAACTCTTCTGTTTCTGTTCTGCCATAGGGCTCAGGTGTTTCCCCCTTCCTTTGAGCACTCATCATCTCCCACCCTGCACACCTTCTTTCGCGGGAATAGTTCCTGGAAGAGTAGCATCCTACCTATCCCTGTGTGAAAAGGTAATGTGATAGAAGTGTGGTTTTAATTATTAACTGCTTTTTTCTGCATTTATGAAATAGATGCACGCACTGCTAAATAGTGAACAACAATAAGAAAGATCAAATGATTTGATTAAACCAAAAAGTAGAATAATGCTTACATTGTGCAATTTGCAAGGAAGCTTAGGGCTGTGACAGAATGGTTAGCTGAGAAGCCTCACATCAGATTGAGATTACTTGGAGCTCAGAAACCAGCCAGTGAATTGCGATTTTGGGGGTAAGAACAAACAGACCAAATTCAGACTGGCTGTTACAAGAACGTCATCAGAACAGGCTTACCACCAAGTCATAAATGGGCGCTCAAGCATGGGAGGGCCAGGGTGACTCACCAACTTTATTTCAATTACTTTGAACTTTGAGTTACTTTCAGGATTTCACAGCCCTTTGACTCCTACTAAACACAAGAAATGACTCTGTAAGGAGCACAGACCCTCCTGCAGAATTAAACTGCACCACACAGTGCTAAGTGCACCATTAAAAGGGTGCATGAAGATCTGAATTTTAATCCAAAGTGGGTATGTAAAAATAAGAAAACTATATAAATACCAATTTATTAGCTAAGTGCACTTAAAGCTATCAGCATAATGGAAATGTGTATGAAAGGCATGCAAGAAATGGAAGAAAAAGTTCAGGCAAAAGACAGACGCCTACGCCTGCACAAATCTCATCATTTAATTAACTCTTCTGCCAAAAACGTCCTCCTGGATGGGAATTGTTCACATTTCGTGTGTAAGGGTCACTGGAGAGGGAAAGCGGGTGGAAAACACACTGGGGTGGAGGGATCCCTGCACAGAAAGCCCCTTCACATCCACCCTGCTTAGCATGTGCTGGCAGTCACTAGTGAGGAGCTGCTTGGGCTGGGAAGGGAGGATCAGTTCTCTGTTTAAAGACTCTTTAAAGGTCACTAGGGCTGGTATTCTATCATTTCTTCCTGAACAAGGAGTGAGTTTAACCTCTCTCTGAGTACTCTATGCAGCTGGAATTAGTTTTCTTTTGCTTCCAAGTATTAACACCCTTGTGCTTGAAAAGAAATAATGAACCAGGAAGCAGCAGAGTAAACACAGTTTGTCAACTTCCAAAACACTCCCTATTTACCCCCAGATTTTATCTGCCATACCCAGCATTATTCCATTTGCGTAGAAAACATCTGTTTCCTGACAGTAAGTCCCATTTTTAATAGAGGGACTCAAGAGAGTAGGAATGGAAGAGGACAGGGCTCAACCATGTTTCCATTCATTTGGGCAGAACTTCAAGGCCATCAGCCCAGCTAATAATCACTTAACGGCAGAAGGAAAAATCATGTTAATGTTGACCAGTAAGATCCCCCCGATCAGCGACTGGAAGTTACTTACTTTATGTTCATATGACAACACATACCTTATCTGCACAAATCAAGGGAAACGGGATAAATAAGAAAGGACACAATACGGGTAATGTCTGCTCAGTGTTTATAGGTATTCCCTGAACCAAAATGCAGATTGGAGAACAGTATTCTTATTGTGGTGTACCATGAAGGGAACAGTTGTTTAGAGAAGTAAACATCCCGGAATTAATCCAGAAAACATTGAAAATGAGAGTACATTAGTTCAAATAAATGCTGAAACAAGCTTTTATACAAGTACAGCTGTGCAGGCTCACACTGATAAACTAAAGCTGAAAATGTAATAGCTTCACAACTCTCACTTCAGAACCAACTTGAATCATCTCTTAAATCGTCTTTCTAAATGCATAAAGGGAGAACAACAGCAGGTGAGATTTTTAAATCTAAGCTTTAATCATAAACACTGGTAACTGTTATTTATTTCCCTAAGAAACACCTTAACCAATACCTGTAGCAATATTTAACAGCTACTTGAATTGATTTTAAATTTTAGTTTTCAACAACACATTTCTTCTGCTGTTTCTGTTACTTAATTCTTATTGCAAACTGCTTCCAGGAGTTTCAATACGCAACACTTCCTTTTGATTTTGCTCTTTGCTCTTCATGCTTGGAGAAAGCCGTACGTCAGAGTTGATGCAACGCAATGCAACCCAAATTAGCGCAACTTAAAAAAAAAAAAAAACTTCAGCTTTTTAAACATCATTTAATTCAACTGAAATGGTGTGACCAAGCAGAGGGCTGTTCAGCCTGTGCACCTTGCTGATGTGCAGGGGAGCATTCCCACTGTACTATCATGCTTTCCAAAACCAGCAGCTGGTGACTGCAACTCAGCTGGTACTGTACATTTTAATTTGTACAATAAATGGGACTCAGCAATCCTTCAGGCCTATCAAAGTACACCGAAGTTTAAACTTATTGGCAAGATAATGCAAAATGCTTAAGATGAACGTTTCCAACATTTCATTTCAATCAAAAAGCTATCCCATGTTTCCAATTCTTACGAAACAGCTCTCTGTATACACACGTGCTCTCCAGGAGATAAACATTTAATAGTGTGTGATTTATCAGTTATAAGCCAGCTCATTTCCACAGCACACAGCCTCGGTTATCTCAAATGCATCCAGAAGAAAAACAGAGGCTCTGCCATTACTACTTTTATAACCGAAGCGAGAACAAATCAGCCCAGGAGAATTCGTTCTGAACGGATTCAGCTTTTCCACCCCGCTCCCCCTCAGCGGTGCCCAAGTGCCGCGAGGCGGCTCCGCGCTGCGCAGAGCGGGGCCATGTCGCCAGCTGCCCGGTGAGTCACGAGGCGGCCCTGGCCGAGCGCGCTCGGGCCCGGCTCGCTCGTGGGCTTCGCCCTTTGCCGGGGCCCCTCGCGCC
>VZSV01000159.1:1555904-1604926 GCA_013398735.1 Nothocercus julius
GCGCCGGCGCGGGAGCCACCGGAGCCGCCGCGGGAGCCGTCGTCGCCATTTTGCGAAGAGAGGGAGCAGAGGGGGCTGCGCCTGCAATAATTGGCTAAGTTGGACGCCTGTCAGGCAGGGCTGACTCCCATTGGGAAAGGGCGTGCCCAGCAAGTCCCGCCTCGCATCTGCTAACCAACCCGGGGAAAGTCATTGGGAAAGGGGCTTGCTGATTGGAGAACTCTCTTTCAGGACCGGGGAGCTTTTCGATTGGACCCTCGCCTCTCCCTCATTGGCCGGCGAGGCTCCCCACTGCTGTCTGTCAGCTCTTGGAGGCCAGTCTATTGGCTGCGGCCCTTCTGTTCCCGCCCTCGCACGGTTATTAGGCGAAGGCGGGGGTAGGCGTTCGGTTTTGCGGAGCGGTCCTGCGCCGGGTGGCGCCGTGCGGGGTGTCCCCAGCTGCTCGGCGCCCTCCGGGCCCTCGTGGCCTGGTGGCCCAGGCCGTGTTGCTGGGCCTGGGAGCTCGTACTGGCGGGCCGCCCGCGGGAGTGGGCTCTTCGCTGCTGCGCGCGCCTGGCCCCTGCTTGGGCACGTTAAAGACCTGTGTCGCTCTTGGCTGCAGGTGGCCCCCGAGGTGTTTGCACCCAGTGCTTTGGTGGGTGTTTTCTTACTGTTTCCATGTGTGCTCTCGGTGGAAACAAACAACATGTGTTGGGCAGGTATGGTTATAAGACAAACTGTTTCCTTGTGATGACTGGTAAGGGTACTGGATTCCTGGGGCACCTTGTTTTCCCTCTTTTGGCCTGAAAGCCTCTTGCTTGCAGCCATTATCTCAACAGTTGCAGCGAGCTAATAACATAGTTATCTCAGTCCTGCATCTTAGGCTAAAAATTGTTCCTTACAAAACTATTTTGAAAGTTTCTTAAGGGACAATTGCAAGTTTTTTTAAAGATGTTTTTTCGTGGTGTTCTTTAGTTGTTCTTTTCCCCAAGTATACTGTTCATATGTTAAAATCACTGGTTCACCCTGAAGTCTGACATCCTGATAGCATGTTTAGACCAGTAAAGCTATGTCAGGAAGCAATTTAAGTTCTTTGCAACTGCTTTGTCAATTAGGTGACCGCTTGAATAACAGAATATTTCAAGGTAGTTGTTTCCCATATACAACAGGTAAGAGTAAAGTGCTGTGCTGGTTATGAAGTGTGAAGTGCATTTTTATTTATTTATTTATTTTTTACTCTTATGCAGCCTCCCTCTGGGCTCCTGAGATACAGTTTTCTAGATCTGGGTTAACAGTTAAAGCCCTTACAACATTGGAAAGTATTTGGTCAGGACTGGAGCCTTTTGGAGCTTGTGAGGGGGATTTTCAGCAGATAAGAAGCAGTTCCTGTGGTTGCTGAAGGCCGTGTAAGCAGGTACACGAGCAGCTCAGCAGGATGAGCGTGTTCTGCCCCTGTGCCAGCACTTTGCTGCTCTTACACAATCAGGGTGCCCCATCAAAGCTACGAAGGAGAGTATGCCCTGGTGTTGGGAACACACACAGCTTGGCTTTTTGTAAGAGCACTTGCTGGTCTGTATAAAAGAAAAGGCTGGGTCTCCTATTCTTAGGCTTTCACCCCACAGCCTTTGTTTCTTGTAGGTGTGCCTGGGTTTTAAGGTTGCATATAAGACTTAAAATCTTCCTGGGGCTTTGATGTGTCATTGAGAAGAATTATTAGACATTATTAGAATATGTGAGGTGTATATTAGAGAGTGGCTATTTGAGCTTGCTTTTATTTGCATCAGCCTGGCCTTTATGCTTAATTTGGCATAGCTGCTGATTCAGGTGAAGCAAATAGGACTCTTTAAGACTTGACCATTATACCCTTATGCTTAAGCCTTTAAACTGTTCAGCTTGGTTGGGAGCAGTGCTGGTGCTTTGAAGCTAGTGACTGGGCAGCCTTCCTAAATATGCTCATGTCAAGCTGCTAAACTGTATGCCAGGGTGAGTGTAGTGAGCAAGGATGGACAGTTTAGATCTCAAGTTAAAGATCAGCAATCAGGTCACACAAAGCCCCATTTGTACAAAGAATGCTTAAATCTTTTTGTCTAATGGTAGGAAAATCAACAGTGTTGCTGATAGGAGCTAGGGTGTCTGAGTTACAAAACTGTTTTTACTTGTGTGACTAGAGGAAAATGTAGAGCTTTTTAACCAATATCCCCAATAAACATTATTTTTTGTTTATTATTTTTTTGAGATGGACACTTACAGTGACACGTCACTGCTGCTTGTTATTGAAAACGTAATATCCATTTCTGAAGTGTAAGGATGTTTGGGTATTGCAGTAAAATCTATCTGCCCAAAAGAGGGATGAAAGATGCATTTTCACAGTAGCACAGATCAGTGTGGTACCACAGGTACAATTTACATTTTTTGCTGCATGGTTTCCCTCCCTCTTGTTTTGACGGTGAATATGATGACCTTTTAGCTCTGCTTTTGTGTTTTCTTATTTGTGATTTTGTTGTTGTTGTTGCATGTGCTGTCACATTAGCTGCATTTTCACAATTAATGTGTAATCTCTTGATCAGGAGCTGTCCCCTAATCTTGCTTATATTACTGGAAGCAACATCATCTGTAGCACAAAGCAAAACTCTTCCTGTAGTACATGCAAAGTAAAATATTTACAATTTTTATTCATTGTTTCAGGAAGCAGTTTTATCTGGTTAGGTTAACGGGATTAGGTCTAGTGGGTTTTTATTCCATTAGTATAACAATTTTCTACTGGGCACTCTTAAGCTAGTCTTTCAGTTACTTCTGCCAAGAAGAGATCAGTTGCTGAGCCTCCTGTATGTAGTATATAATCCTACTTATTTAGAAGCAAATGACTGTCGGGTCTCACTTTCTGAATCGCTTTGGATTCCTTGCTTGGCAGTCTCTGTCTCCAGCCGTCCTTGTACTCAGACTCCTCCTTGCTTGCATACCAGGTTGAGACCACTTTTGTAATCTCTTGGTTATCTGTGTTTTCCAGGGGCTATTTTAGGGGCCTGCCTTCAGTCCGGGGCTTTCTGTGGTGTAGTTGCAGGCAGTGGCTTCTGTTTCCTGTTAAAACTATAATATTCCCCTATTTAATCAGAGTGTAATGTCTTAGATACTCATCCACTTCCCGTGCATTTGGGATTGCTGGTGGATGAGAGAGTTTTTGGCAGCAGTATCATTCCCAGCATAATGAGATATTATAATTTTCATTAGTATAATTCCCAGCAAGTGATGTATCTCCATGCTAGCAAGAAGAATTTGAGCACTTTTGTGTAATGTTTATGGGGCTGCTCTCATTATGAGGGAAATGGTACTGATGTCTGGGACTTAGAGAAGTAGTGCTAGGGAGAAAATCCAAATACTACCCAAGTAAATGAGGCCCAGTGCTAACTGCCTGCCATATGGGCACAGACATATCCCTTCTCTAAAGCGAGCCTGGTGATGGAGGTAGCGCGATGAAGGTGCTCAAAACTTGCACTTTGAGGATTGCTATTTGCTTGTTAGTTGTTGTGTAGAAATACAGAAGTTCCAGCTAAAACAAAAGGAGCTTCCCAAAAGTAAGAAATATAGAGAAGTGTCAGAGACTGGTGTGCTCAAGCAGTTGTACTCAGATATTTTCATAGTCTGAGCTTTATCCTCACTGAAGAGGAAGAAACAGAGATACAAACTGAGCCAGCGATGGTTGTTGTGTGGCAGGGGACCCAAACCCTAGCAAACAGCAAATGGTGAAATATAATTATCTCAGGCAAGTATTGAAAATACTGTAGGCAAGTAGGCAAGTCCTGTAGGCAAGTCCTGAAATGATTTTTTAGAATTCTGCTGTGTACCAGTCCCACTGCTTCCTGTGATGGGTTGGTGTATATTATCAAGGTGATCTGTTTTGCATTTGTAACTATAACTCCGTGGCTGAACTCATAAAAGCCCTGTTAGAATTTATATTGTGTAAACAAGCCCTTGGATTATTCTTAGAAGTGTTTCAGTGCTTTCAGCTCGTGGCTGAGGTCACGCATGCTCCCAGCTGCCGAATCAGGCCCAAGGAAGCAGAGCCCCCTTTCCCCTCGGTCCCGCTCTTGGCTGCGGGGCCGTGTCGGGAGCCGCGCTGGGCGGGTGCCCGCGAGGTGGCAGCCTGTGCGCGCCCCGGCTCTGTCACCCGGCCCCGAGCTCCAGCCTCCCGCTCTGCGCCTTCGGCAGTGCCTTCCCAGGAGCTCCAGGCTTACCTGGATCTCCTGAGTGTGGCTAAGGTTATGGACAATTGTTTCCCCCCTCCCGTAGTTAAGGAATTGGCTGATCACAAATGCAAACCACTTCCTTTGTCATCACTTGATCCACACTAACTACTGCCTGTTTTGAAGCTCGTGTCACAGATGTGACATAGTGCTTTTTCCACCAGTATTTATTAGGGGTGTTTCCATGACATGCCTGTTTGTCATGCGGAGCTGTGCGTAGGGGTGCTGTGGAGGTGCAGGCCCGAGCTCTGCTGAAACCCCTGATTCTGCTGAAATGAGAATAGTGTTTTGCGCCTTTGAAAACAAACCCTGCAACATCTTTCAGGACATTCCTGTAACTTGATGATCTTTGATTGTGCCTGTTCTCCTTTGGCTCAAATCATGCTCAGGGCTCAGTGGGCATCAGGTTTCAGGTGAGAGGCATTTTATCTAGCAGTAGCCATAGGCAGAAAGAAGAAAGCTGGTACGTGTTTTCCTTATTATCCGTAATCTTCCTTTTATAAAATTCATAATTTTTTTCATAAAACCTTGCTTTACTTTGCACAGTGCTGAATAGCCTGGCATTCTTCTTTCCTATTTCATTTCACAAGACCACTCATAGGCTTAAAGCTAAGAGCATAACAGCTTTGCTGGGCCACAAGCATGCAGAGCACCTTGCAGGATCAAACCTTGTGCCACAATACTATATTATAGCCCATGCAGAGGGAAATCAAGACAACCTAACTGGGACTCCTGGCGTTTCTTTTCTGCCGGGTAGCTTGGAGCAGAAGTGCTGTTCTGGGTCGGCATGGAAGGGAGCCCGATCCCTGTGCCTGCCACTTGCTGCTGCTGCGCTCGGCTTCAGAGCGCTTCTAACAGCGGTTCTGTGTCCCCAAACAGCACTGGTATCCATGTAAAAAGAGGTATCATGTCACTGCTGGCTGTGGAAGTCCGTGTGCAGGCTGATCTTGAATATTAGAAACTTGTAGTTCTCATAACTGCTAATGCATCAGTGTTTTATTTGTGGGAAAATACCATCTCTTCTCCCAGTCCCGGGTTCTTAAAGAATTATTTTACAGCTTTGCTGCTTACTTGTAAGCACATCTGAGCCCAGACAAAAATTGTCCCTGGCCCGAGCAGCCTTGATCTGGACCTCTGGTGCTGGTGCTGTTACCCATGTGAACAAGCAGAACATCTGCTTTTGTGTTTTGAAGTGGAGTCTGTTTGCACAGAGTGACTAGACTGGAAAATATATATTTCATTTGATGGTGCAGAGAAGTCTGTCTAGAGGTAGAGGTAGAATGGCAAAATTTTGTGTATTCTAAGGATTATCTAGAATATCCTGCTGGAGTTTGCTGTTGTAGGTCTCTTTCCAGTTCTATATTCCTTGTTTCCAGTATAAAGCAGTTGTGTTGTGATGCATTAGATGAAGAGGGGAGGAATTAGAGAGAAGATAATTGGCTACAGAAATGGGAGTTGAAAAGGAATGGATATAATAAAAGGTGGAGGACAATTCTCTGTAGGAACAGGGGGACTCCTTTGTGTTATTGGCATGTTTGGGTGATATCAGCAAGTCAACTGCATAACTGAAGTAGTGACAGAGATGTGCTTTCGGGAGAATTTTATCTCTTCCAAACTACTTTCTTGGGAAAGTTATTTAACATTTATGTATGCCTCTGTTTTCCTATGTCTGTAAAGTGTGGCTAATGATACTCTACTGACTAGGTCTGTATGTATGGATGACCAGCTGAGGAAGGACCTTACTCTGAGGAAGCTGCTTTGAGAGGAAGCTGAGGAGTCCATGTCCTCACCCAGTGATGGAGGGGGAGCCTAAGCAGGAGAGGGAAGGTAATGGCCTCTGAACTGTCTTCTAATGAAAAAAAAAAAATTAAGTAGCTTTTTCACTGAGCTGACTTTGTGCTCAACCCAGGGAAATGGGAATTCACCCCCCCGCCCTTCTTCCGCAAGCTTCCCATGAAACCTAAGGCTCGTATCTTGGGGCTGTACCCAAATGGTCAAATTTTAGCTCAGTCCTTGCATCCAGAGCCTTATATTGGCTGGATGTGGCCTTCAAAGATGTGCCTAACATATCTAAGCTCAGAGGCGTGAGTGAAATATCAACCATTTGAGTGTGTCTCTGGGTCTTTCTAAATCAGAGTAAAATATGGTAATAGCACTGGTTTCTTTGCAGGAAAACCATGGTGATAATTGTAATCAAAGTTTGTTAGAAGCTCAGATACTCTGTCCTCTGTTGAATACTCTAGATGATAAATATAGCGAAAAAAGCTTCTTTGCATTTCTTCTGCAAAGCATTTTCTCAGACCTTCAGTCTGCAACCTTTCAGCAAACTTTAAATTCACTCCTGAAAAGAAAAACATTGAATTCTGGTACTGTTTGCTGTTTCACAGTTCGAAATCAACTAGTAGAACCCCAAAGGGTTTCTTGAACAGCTGAGTGTTAAACACAGTTAGGAACAAAGATCAGTTGAAAACACATTTAGATTTAAGCTCGCTGGCTTGCCTTTCATTTCTTTGAATCAGCATTGGGAATAACTACCGTGGTCAGTCTGGCCTTTTATTTGTTCCAGGACTTATTCATGTAAACAATCAATTTCTGGGAGGACTAACTGCTTTCTGGAGATTTTCATCACTTTTGTTTAATCTCTAAGTGTCCTGAAAGCTAAGAAATTTTATTCTGAAATGCATAAAACGCATCAAATAGCACTTTACTGGAAGCAGGACTTTGCCTAAAGGGCAGTTGCAAGGAACACACTTTGGTGGCAGGATTTAGATCGTAGCACGATAAAGGTTCAGTAGCTGCCTTGAGTTGGGAGTCTGGGTCCTTGGCAGCCTGGATGATTTGCTCAGATGGAGCTATGAAGACATAAGGTGTGTGTGGCTCCGAAGAGTTTGCATTCCAGACAGAAACGAAGAATTAGTGCTTTTGGTTGGGCTTACCTATGCCTTTAGATGACAGGAAGGTGAAACCTAAATGTAATTTCTAGCAGCCTCTGGGCATTAAAACCATTGAGGCACCTGCAGTTACACCCGTTTGCTGTTTTGAGCCCTGGGCTCTTTTTCTCTGGTACAAGGTTCATGCTACAGCATTGCCACTATGCCAAACAACTGGGTCTGTTCCAAGCCTTGTAATAATTGGTGCATTGTGTTTTTGGTTGTTGTTAAACAACATTGGACAAGACATTGGAGTTTAAAGTAATTGAGAATATCATCTTTCAGAGCTTTTTAAATTATACTTTTAATTCTTAGTATTACAGTATAAAATTCTGACTGAGCACTATAAAGCAAAAACAATTACTGACAATATGCAGAATTTTTCACATGCTGACCTTGATTTTTAAGATGATTTGAGGGAGCTTTAGGTTATCTGAGTGGTAAAAACTTGCAGCAATATAGGAACATCATTGAGAAGAAAATAACACGAACTTAGATTTGTAGCTAGACCCCCTGCATGGCAAATACACTGCAGTGTAGACCTATGCAAAGTAGTGGAGGTGTGAGAGGCTGGAAGCTGGGTCAGTGCAGCACCATCCCTGCACTAATGCAGCCTTTTCAGGGGGGCTACTTACCGTTGTGCTCAGGCAGCTCTGTTACTCCCCATACCAAAACTCAGATGCCTCGGCTGTCCCTGAATGCCCTGGCTGGGATGCAGGGATGTATCTTCACAGGTAGATGGAAGTACTGTGAGAGCAAACCACATTGCTCAGCAGAGATCCCAGGCTCTGAGTTAAGGCACTCAGCCTTCTTTCTAAGGCACTAGCTTATTGATAGCTTCAGTATGCAACAGGGTGCTCATTAAGAATAACGGTAACTAGGGCCAGTTAATTCTATTTTCGGTGTGACTCTCCCAAAACACAGACATTGTGCAGGTGCTAGGCGAATGGTAAGTCACAGAACATTTATAGCAAGGCTGGGGGTTGGGGAAACAAGCTGGTGGGCTGTGGAAGGTGCTTTATCCCTCTTGTGGTAATCTGTGTACTTTACAGGTGTACTCAGGCTCAGAAATATGTGAGTTGATAGTGAAGAACTAAAGAGCTGCAGCTCTTTGGCTACAGCAAGTTAGCGAAAGCCTCTCCTTAATGTGCCCATCACCCTTGGGTGCCTGTGAATCTCATAATAAAGGTCTTCCAAGCTGCTGAGGCAGGGTGCTATTGAGGGTTTTGCACAAGTGTTTGCAGTTAGAACACTTTGCTGCTTTTTTTTTAATAACTTTTCCCTAAGCTCTTAATTTAGGTGCTTTTTTTAAAGCCCGTTAGCTGATAGAAGCTTTCAATGCTGTTACATTTCATGTGAAGAGGGTTGGGAGAGTGTCCCTTCAACTGGAACCTGCAGTTCAGTGCTATGTTCCTGGCGAGATACTCAGACAAAGAAAATATGTCTGCGTCAGTAGGGACTTTGAACGTAGGCCGGTGTTTAACAGGGTTTACTAAAGGTGTCGTTCAGTCTTTATCATCTTTATTCAGCAGGAGAACTTGAACTGTTTCTGTGTCCTAGTAAGCCTTTCCTAAGACATAATTCTGACTGTCGGTTCATAAAAGTAGCAATTGGAGTGTATCTTGTTGCTCAACACATTTTTTGGCTGAACTGTAGTGACAGGAGTCATACTATGCAAACAAAACAGAGCACTTAAATCACTTGTTTTACGTGCTTTGTCCAACTCTGTTGCTATATGAGAAAATCTTGGCTTTGGCTAAAATTTTGGAAAAGCTCAGGAAAGCTCAGTTAGGATGAAAACTTCAGATTCTACTGTCTTTTAATCAAATGCAAACAGAGCTTCCAATAATGTTTGTAATAATGTCTCAAGTGGAATTTGGCTGTTTTGCAGCCCATCAAAAGAAGTTGTCCTTGACAAAAACAGTATTTTGAATATCTGCTCTAAAGCACAGGAGCCAAAAGGTCGCTATTTAATTTGGCAAAATACCTTCCCAAGAACAAGATGAGAGTTGAAGCTGAGCCAAAATAAGCTCTAACAGATGCTGAGGCTAGAAAGCACTAGACTGAATGGTTAAAAATCGAAAGAGTGGAGCAAGAAAAGGGTAGGGCAGCTTTCTGGTCCTGGTTGTGATTTGCTGTGTGGTTCAGCTGCGTCCCTTCTGTCAGGGTCTGCCGGCTAGAGGACATCTCGTCCGTCTGCCACCTCGCTTCGGGTCCTGGGCTCGTTCCAGCTCTCACTGTGAGCCCTGCTCAACCACGGCTGCTCCCTCTTGCAAAGCTGAGGAGCAGCCGCTGGGGTTGCCTGCCAGGCTGCGCTGTGGAAACTCCCTGGCTCAGGAGGCTCCTGCGGTCTTCCAGTCGCCCTTTCCATGACATGCCTGATGCTGGAGCTTGTGAGGAATAAAGGTTCAGGTGCTAGTGAGGTTTGTGAATTGCTAAAGCTGCCTTCCTGGGATGGTTCAGGCGGCTCTGATGTGCTATACGGTGCTGCCTTTCCTTCCCCTTTGCCTCTGGCCTGTACCTGTGCTCATAACGCCCTCAGCTTGTGGGTCTTGAGAGGAAGCGAAAAGCTCTCTTGCTCTGGGGGAAGGAGCTTTGCCTAAGTTGCTTCTGTGAAACGTCTGTCTCTACCACTATGGAAATTGCACAAAAAGATTGACGCTGCTTTGCCTAAACTCTGCATGGCTGAATCCAAGGAGTAGGATCCAAGGATCTCATTCCATAACTGTAGCTCCTGTCCTATGAATTCCAAGAGCATAGGGGAGAATAGTTGGGAGAGGAAGATGGATCACTTTACAACAGCAATTTTTTCACTTAAAAATATACAGCACTTGCTCTCACAGCATACAGTGCCCAGATACTATACCACGTTGTCGTCACTGGCCAGGGAATATTCATTGTAAAGAGAAGATGTCTTTGGAATTGAATACTGACTCCAATATCTACCAAATATGTGGTAACACAGCACTGTTGTGGGACAAGAGTGTGACTTAAAAAATAGTCAAGCCTCAGGAGAAGGCAGAGCCAGGAAAGTCCTTTTTCCAGGGCTTGCTAGGGTTCAGCTTGGGTAGATCTGAGCGAGATCTCTGCACTGTGAAGGGTCTATTGGTCCAGCTTGCCTGCTCCCAACAGCTGCTGGGGGCATTTGAACTTTGGTTTGCTTATTGCTCCAAACCTGGTAGAGTCTGGCAGGATAAGTGGTTTTCTCTGCCCTATATTTAAAGAAGCCTTAGTGGTTAGTGGTAAAGAACTGGAATGTTGGCTTCAGCTTTAAGTTAATGAAACCTAACAACATGCTATAGGATGCAGCCATTGGTACCATATATATTAGGAGTTGCTCAGCCTCTGTGGAAGGGGGAATATATCTGCAGTTGACCTGACTTCAAGTAACTCCAAGTTGGACTGTCCTCTGGCTCTGCTGGTGCTGTCTGTGCCCTGTATGTGTCTTCACTTGAAGAGGGACTTGGATTTCTCGGTCAGGCCTGGTGTCAAGTCCATCTTTAGCACAGATAAACACACTGGCAACTGAAAGGACTTAGTGTGCCTGGCTCGGGTGGATGCTTACACTGGGCACCTGTGATTCTGTTTTACTGTGGTTGGCTGTGAGGGGAAAGGGCACTGGATTAGGTGCGGAAAGGTTGCTTTGCTGTTGCAACTCTCAGTGAGACAAGGTCTAGTAAGAAACAAAGTCAATTTGTTCCTCAGTTAAAAAGATGATAACAAATGTGCCTTTAAACATTTTTTTCAGATCATATTTATGCAATTTATGGCTGCAGTAGAGATTTCCTACTGAGAGTTAGTTATGGTGCTTTGACAAGATGTTTTAGGGCAATAAAGTCTTTGGTGAACTAGCTCTAAAGTAGTCCAGCTAGTAAAGAATTTCAACTGCTTTTGATCCAAGACTTACCCTCTATGTGAAAACTAGTTGGGCCTGAGAGTCTTCAATAGTTTTCAAGTGTCCTGTTCCAATACAGTGTCTTTGGTTTTGTGTTCTTTGTAAAGCCTAGCCTGACTGTTCAGGGTCTTGAAAATCTTATTCAGAGTGTGCATCTGTTCTCTGTGTAGAACTGCAAGAGCATTTTCATGGAAAGTTGTTGTGCCTTAGCCTGGTTATGTGAATAGAATAAGTCAGCTGGTGCCACTGAGTTGAATAAATCAAGTTGTTTTTTTAATGTCTTTGTGCTGCTTCCTCTGTTTAGCTCCAGCTGACACATTCTGTTTTGCTGATGGATTTTAGTGGTATTCCTGTCCTACGGAGATCAATTAAGGAGTTCACCTTCCTTTATTTTGCAGGTGGGTAGCCTCAAACACTGGGACTTTAGGTCGCTGTTGAGTTGCAGCAGGAAAGAAATGAGGATTATGCATCAACTCTCCATGTCTCTGTATGTGTGACTGAGTCTGACTAGATAAAAGTTGACGACTTTGTTACAGCTGTATTGAGGACTTTGTTTGGAGCAAGTGGGCCTCTTTGGGATTTCTGTACATGTGTATGAGCGAGTAAATAGGAACTGTCATGTTCAGTTAGTTTGGATTTGCCGGCCCTCTTGTCTCCAGTAAAGTGCACTTGCAATTCCTTCTGGACTGTTGCGAGGAATGAGAAGTTCCTCTGCACCATGAAGGTTCCTCCCTAAAGGAAGGGGGGAAAATTTTAGGTAAACTACCAAAACTAATAGGAAATAAATTCTTCTGGATGTCATTGTTTCTGTTTTAAAATTAAAGGGTGCAACCTGAGGATTGGCTCTACAAACATCTGAAGAATTGATAGATCCACCTCAATCCAAACATCTCTGGGTGGTTTTCCTGTGCTCGGAGGGGGAAAAGCAATTCCAGGATCACACTCCCCAGTCTGTTATGCAACCTGAGCATGCAGATATTCAAAACATTTCCCATTGGTGATATTGATATTTTCAACTCTCTGAAGAGTCCATGCAAGAACGTTTTTGCCTCCACTTTGAACTCTGGCTGCCTTCCCTATATATCAAGGGAGGGCAAAATGTAGTAGCTTCTGAACTCTTTTTTTAAAGCAGTTTTTGAAAACCATAGTGTGTGGCCCTGCTAAGAGCTATCAAGAAAGAATTCTTGCAGCAGATATTAGCCAGATGTGGTAATGAGGTGCACCAAGTTGTACCAGTGATCCTGAGGACCTGAGGAGCTTGAGCTGCAGCATATAAGGAACTGTACAAGTTGTGCTTCTTGCCTGCAAGGCTGAGCTGCTTATCCACATATGATTTGCTTTTAACTGTAACAGGCACGGGTAGGAATATGTAGACTGGTCTTGAAAATATTACCACATGTTTAAGTTAAGATCACCAGTCAGCTCAGTAGCCTCCAGTTTTGCAGATGCTGCTTGATACTAATAAAAAGCAAAACCCAAGGATATTTGCAGCAGGAAACACAGCTGTGCAAGGTATTTTGAAAGCAAGCAAATGAAGCTGTGAAAGAAGGGATTGTGCAAGTCTAAGGTGCTTGTGTGCTAGAAGCCTTGATGTAGCTGGGAAGCTTAGCCTAACTACTTGGTAATGCTTGCTGTTCCTCAAAATTTTGCCTGTCAAATCCCTTCTGTATGTGTTTAGGGCCCTGTTAAGAATTATCTTGACTTTCTTGTGACAGTGTTAACCAGCTGTGTATTTCCTTCAGTCTTACTCTTATGCTATCTTGTGCTTGTGATAATTTTTCCATTCATTCAAATCATGGTCACAAAAGACGGTCCTGAGGCTTGTTCCTAGTTATGGCAACCTGGGTGCTGAGTTCCCAGCCATTTCTGCACAGGCTGCGCTGGCTTCGTGCTCTGCTGCCAGCAGAGCTGGCGTTAGCCGCAGCAGTCACTGTCACGCTGCCAAAGGGAGGGGACTGGCATTCCAGCTGTTCCTCGCCTTGAAATATGGAGATACAACCATTGATTCTTGTGATCATGTTATAATCATGTGCCTTCATTTTCTGTCTACAAAATGCAGCTAATATAGTTTATTCCTATCCTATGTATAATTGCTATGTATATTCCTATATGTAATTTTAAGCGCTTTAGAATAATGACCTTTCATCTTGGAGGACCAATTGTGGCCTTTAGGCTCAGTATTAATGCTGTTTTATCCATGAAATGATCTTAAGCTTTTGGCTACTGGTTCATTATCCAAGTCAAGCAGCAGGATCAAAGTTGACACTTCCAGGGAACACATCCTAAATGAGCTCTTGGTGTAACCCAGAGTACTATTTCTTGCTATTCCTAGCATTAGCCAAATACTTAGGGCATTTTGTTTTTTCCTGCCAATCTTGTTTTGAGGAATGGGAAGAAGGACACTATCTATTGTGTTTCTGGATTGAGTATTGCCTGGTGCATTAGCAAGTAAAAAAAAAATCACCCTGTCTCATCTAGCTGTAGTGTACTGTCCTGGAAATGCAGTTTCTACTGGAGTGAAATTAACAGGCTTCCAAAAATAACCGAGGATTCATGGAATATACAGTTCTGTTTTGACATTGCTTATGTCTGCCATTTTATATTTATCTAAAAGATAAGTGATTAAATTAACTGAGCTCTATCTGCAACCAAAAATAACACAGCTTTTAAGCAGTATAATAATTGGGAAGCTTGGATTTGTTACCTTTGGCTCAATTTATTTCTAAAAATAGAGATAGTTTTGGAATTTGGGGCCACATTTGTTGAATTTAACATAATCAAAAGGGCAAATTTGGCATGTCATCTCCCTGTGTATGCTAATGTAGATGTTATTAGTATGACTTCCAGGTATCAGTTAAGTTTAATTTCTAGAAAATGATCTTATCAGTGGAATATTAAAAAATGAGAACATATATGTATGATTCTGTACTAGACATTGTGTCCCCTTAGATTGGTTTGGAGGCAATGGCCTTTGTAGAAAACAGCTGTTGGAGGGGAAACTGGAGAAGATTTTACAGCTCTGAAATTATTTTATTTAGCCCTTGCTCCTGTCTCTTTAGTCTTGTAGCTGTGGAGAACAGCATGATAAAGTCTTCTGTCTGAACATGTTTCCCAGCCTTGCTTTTTTGGTTGTCTGCCCTCCCTTCACTGCTGCCTAGTGGCAGTTTTGATGAAGGGCTGGAGACTGGCTGACTGTGGTGCCATTTGTGGGCTCTGTTAAATCCGAAGCCTGAATTTTGCAACTGTCCAGTAACTCTGTGCTTTATTTTTCAGATGGACTGAGAAACCTCAGCTCTGGAGTTGTGGATGCCCAGCACTTCTGACTCAAAATCAGGGCAAGTACTCCAAAACCACTGGAATAAGTTAGCATAGTGATTATCACTGCTTCCTAGTAAGCAGTCTCTGCTGTGGATATAATAAGGATACTAGATAAGGTTAAGCCTCATACTTGAGCGTTTTCTTTAACAAGACATTTAATAACTCTTTAACCACCATTCCATGTTCTGTGGAGGACTGTGGTGACAGAATTTAGCCACACAGATGCTATAAAGTGGTGCTTTTGTTTGGAATTGAGGCATCTTATTGAGGTCACCTAGTTGCATTCTGTCTGCAGATTGAATCACTAGAAAAAATGACAAAGATTTTGTATTTCATTTCTCCAAGCTGAACTGAAGGATTCTGCTCTATTGTGACAGCTCTGTATAAGGATAAATGCAAATGTTTAGATACAGCCTTCGGTTTGTTAATGAGGTCCTTTGTTTGTTTTGATGACTGGTAGGTAGTACTGAGTGATGACAAGGGGATTCATCTGTTTGTCAAAAACTATTAATTGGTGCTGAGGACTCTTGCCAGCTGTAAGCAAAGAATGTCTGCTTGGTTGACCTATGTATGCTGTATAAACTGATAACTGCTTATTGTTATGCAGGTGATGGATGTAGCAATTAACCTGAAAATGGGATCTGTTAAACAGTAGAGATTTCTCCCCAAAAGGCTTAAAAAAAAAAAAAAAAAGCAAGTTTGAGATTACAGGACTACTTTACCTTTTACAGTGAGTATTTTTCAATGACAGAAGGAAGCTCTGTCCTACAGTGGAATCGAATGTTGCAAGGAGCGAGACTGGTGAGTAAAGTGGTCCTAACAAGCAAAACTTAAGTGGGTGGTAGGCAGGATGCTGTGTAGCTTGTATTTGTGCCAGCATCTTATTCCCATATTATGCAAAGAATGGTGTAGAAGACTGCTCAAGGTCAACACACCCTGAAGAGTTTAGGTTCCATGTGTGGTCCCATCTCTGCTGTTTGCTTCTCATCTTTGCTAATGTATTTGTGCTGGTAGCACAGTGAATTGCAGGGTACAAAGGCAGAGGATTCTCCATTTTCTGGAAACGTGATAGCCTATGCTGTTAAATTTTGCGCGTTTGGTCACTTTTTGTCTCTACAGACTTCTCTAAACTGTCAGGCATTTGTCTGCTGCAAGAAGATCCATTCCCTTATGCTCTGTGGGTGCTGTGGCTTGGGCCAGTGTAGGGGGAACACGTCTTGGGGCAGATTGCTCTGCTGGGCTTTTCTGGCATGGCAAAGCAGTCGCTATAACAGGTTTAACTGCAATTGCTGTAACAAGGCAAAGGGCTGCAGGCAGAGATCTAGTAGTGTCTCCCCTCCCTGGAGCTTTAGGGTAGTGCCACTAGAGAATGAGAGATTCCAGCTTCTTGAGAATTGACTTTTCTGTTTTGAAGGAAACTGTCCATGTTGGAGGGAGGTCTCTTTGCAGAAATGGAGAAAAGTATTGTTTTTAAGACTTCAGCATGCATCACAACACATTATAGTATAATAGCACAACTCAGACTGGCACAACAAAACTGATTTGCAAATTAGATAGCTTTGTTAAAGCTGCATGAGGAATCCATTTTTTTCCTACTTTTGCAGTGTGTTAAAGTTCTTGCCTTTTGATATTTAAAAGACTGGTGCTGCATGCAAAGGTCTGAGCACAGAAATGTTGCTTTTGGAAGGTGGTGTAGATTAGAGAGGCACTGAAGTAGAAGAGCTATGGCAGACTGGGAGGGAGCAAAAGTACAGAAAACTGGATTTGTTAATGGAATTTCCACTCCATGAAAATAGATCTGTCCCTGGAACTAAAGTACTATTCTGAAGACATCACATTGGATTCCTACTGTTTTACACTGCCCTGTGTGAAAAGGCCTGTATTTTAAGGAATGTTCATAAAATGAATGATTTAACTGTTCAGTAATCCAAGCTTATATGGAAGAACAGAAAGAAATATAGTTACAGAACACACTCCTCTCAGGGTGGATTTCAGCTTGAAAAGATCTTCTGTATAATCTTAACAAAACTAACCACACTGTGTTAAATTATTCCTCTTACGTTCTCCAAAGACTGCACCTAAAATAGCAGAAATTGCATGGGTGCAGTAATTCATGGATGTATTGGAGACTTGCTGAGTTTACAGGTTTGGGTAATACCATGTTTTGTACTTTTGAATCAGATAAGGAAATGGCACCCTCAAACCTCCAAAAAATCTCCTTAATATGTAAACCAATGGCAGACACTATTGTTTCAAATCTTTCCAGTAATATTGTGTCCAGAGTAGGGCTTGGGAGTGTCACTTTGCAATAACTTATTTAACAAGACAAGGCTCTTGGTAGGGGATTTCTAGAAATCAACTGGATCCAGAGGCTATCACAGAGGGAACCTTACCTCCAGGAGACTTGGTGGTACCATCCTGATAATAAGCAAAAAGTTTGGGATTGAGTGGTGGAACTGGAAAAATAAACTACTTCTATCTTAGCACAATGTTGAGGTAAGCTGAGCACTTGACTTGGAGGAGCTTCTAAACAGTAGGTGTTATAAAAGTCTTGGGAAGTCTTTCCCCCTATTGGGAAGGCCCTGAATGTTTACTCTCCCAGGTGACTTCTGGGATGGTGCATCTCTGAATGCACTTGACTGTGATCTCAAACTAGGTAGCACTGGGTAAGTTTAATCCACAGTTCAGAATGATGCATCCAGCTTTTGTAGCAGCAAAGTGTACCGACAGCAGTAAATAAGATTGTCCTTCCCTGGAGCAGCATTTGAAAGGGGATCATTCACATCTTGCACAGGCACTGTCTTAGCCATGGAATAACAACATGCTATGGTTAGAAGCAGAACAGCTATAGAAAGACTGTCTTGCCTTTCAACTCTCTGATTAGATTCAAGATAGTAATGTAATGAATACTTGATATATAAGGTCTGCTGAAATTGTGTGATTTTAACCTTGACTCTGTGCGTATATTATCAGGTGCCCTTAATTTAAGGATATCCCACATTTCAGGGGAAATTAACATAAATTAGCTTTTGTACTGTATGGTGCAATGAAGGATGCACAATCATCAGTTGCAACATGACCTTTGAAATCAAGTTTTCAATCTCTTCGCTGTATTGCAGTTTTAGTGGATACTTTGTTTTGCCAGCCTTGACTATCTGGAAATGGTGTGTTGTCTTCATATCCCTTTCTCCCAGTCCCCCATGAGGGTATCTAAACTCTGTAGCTGAAAGGATTTTGAGTGTCTCCTGCTGGTTAGAAACATCCTTGTACTACATTAGATAAGGACTCTCTATTTGCAGCTAAGCTCTTCAAGGATTACTAAAATCATAGGCAAACTGTAATTATGTTACAAATACTAATTACTGGAAAAATCTGACTACTTCTGATTTTACGACTTAAATATGCAACACTCCTAAATAGTGTTTTTTCAGGATTGAGCTTCACAGGAACTTCACTTTTAATTTAACAATCTTAAGTGGACTACAGTATTTTGGAGTGTTATAACTGAGCTTTGTTAGTTTAAAGTAATTTGTAGTTTGAAGTCAGTAAAAAGATTTTGAATGGGGGGAAAATACCCACTATACCTTAAAAGGGAGTACATTTGCTATAAGAAAAACCTCCTTAAAATGAAAGCGATGCCTTTTATTTGTGGAAACATGCTCTTGTTAGATAAGGTGCTAGTGACTGATCCTAGTATGGAACTAAGTTTCAATGAACACTGAACAAAGTGCTTTAACACTTTAGTAAAGCTCTGTTTTAAATATTTTTTGATCTTTGTAAATAGAAGAAATGGCATGTGAAAAGATAAAAGCCATGTAATACCTGTAGCCTAGAAAATGGCACTTCATATCCCCAAGCAAGGAAACAATCACATGTGAATTCATAGCTTACAAGGTTTGTCAAATGTGATCTGTAGCTTGGATTGGAACAACCCACAGGGATTTGCCATCCAGTTGCCATAGAAACCTCTTGGAAGTGCAACCCTGGAAGTTGCTGTGGAATACAGACCATGTTTGGTTAGCTGTAAGCCTTTGTAGGGATGTATTAGCAGTTTGAAATAGCTAACAAGGGCTGTGTGAAGTGATTTTTTTTTTGACCTTGTAACTTCCATCAGTGGGAAATGGATTGTTTGTGATTAACTCTGCAGCTGTGCAGGCTGCTAGGGATGGCTCCATGCAGCTGGCCTGGTGGTGCAGGTAGCATGTAGGGAGTCATAGGCTGCAATTAGGTATTTAGCATTTGCATATAAACAGTTTCAGCAGCTACAGGCCAAGCTGGAGAATGTGCTTGTGCATAGCACACTCCTGTCTAGACTGTTCACTCTTTAAAAAAGTATACATCTTTATTTTTGCTTTTGTTCTACTGAAAGTGAAAGGATATAAGAAGGGAGTTTTGATCCTATGAATGGGCTTGCAGGCAGAGCAGCAAACATGCTTAGCCATAACTTAGTGCAAAGTCACTCTTTTCAGCACTTTTGTCCTGGAGGAATCTGAGATTTGGCATGAAAAGAGACAGCAAAATCTTTAAATGATGACTAGACAGCCAAGTCTGGCGAATTCAAATAGCTCTTAAAGCCCCTATTAGATTAACAGAAAAGCCTGCAGTGCTGACCTTTTGGTTTGCTTACACTTTAAGCCTTCTGGATACCTAGACATCTGGTTGAGGCAACCATGGATTAACAAGGTCTGTGTAGTAACAGTTAATGGAATCCCTCTTTAACTGTTAGCCTGTTGTTTAACATGTGTTCACTACTGCTGAATGCCTATGTTTGCCCAAAGTATAATATTTTAATGAAATCATTGCTATTAATGCAGAAATATTTAATTGTACTTGCCTTGTGCACACAGATTCTTTATTCAAACTGAGTTTGATTCCTTGAACATTCTGCATGATGTGAGATCCATCCCCTGGCTGTGTTTTTCAAGATGTCCTTCTAAGTGTTGTTCAGATTTTAACTATTTATAAGGATCTCTGTGCATTTTGGCTGTTCTTACCACTTAATGGAAACTAAGACTGGAGTGTTGCAAAAGCATAGCTGTTGCATGCAGTCTTGGGCTGTGTGCCAAAAGTAAGAAGGGGCAGAGGGAAGTAGGAATAACTGGCAGCAGAAAAGGTCATGTTCTCAGAATAAGTGGCTACAATTTGGCATAAGTTTGAAAATTGCATCTGTTTTTACACCAGTGATTTTTGGAACAAAGTAGATGCCAATTCTCTTCAGTCTAGAATGGTTCTGTAGTTTTGTAGCCCATCTGAATATCATGTGAGACTATAATCATGATTCCATGTGAGCCTATTTTCTTCTATTTCTCTAAAAATGATGTATTAGAAAGGTCAGAAGCTTTGGGAAATGTTTTTGCCCTTTAAAATGTCTAGAATCCTAAAGATTCTTCTTCAGGAGACCATTTAAGTATTTTTAGTAGCTTAACTCATTTCTTGTTCATGTATTTGCTGCTCAGATTAGCTCAATGCAAGTTACTGATCCAGCTCGGATGCCTTCCTTGGGAAGATGCCCTGGTGCAGACACTCCCTGAGAGGGCAGTGATGAGCTTAGGACTGTCTTTATGATGAACCATAAATGCTGGCAGAGTTTAAAAACAACTTCTGGGTGTTTTGAGTGGCATGTCTCTTGTAATTGAGTTGGTTTTGGAGGGTCTTGTATGTAGCATTTCACCTGTCTGAGAGCTGTGGAAGTTCAATGAGTTGTTGGCAAGGAGCATTTGAAAACTTGTTTTTAAAAAATGTGACTGAAGTAGAAGTTAATGGATATGGTGAAAGGAGATTTTGGTCTCTTATATAAAAGAGGCTGTGCTTCCACCTAGGACATGAAGCCGTATGAAAATTGGACTGTTTGTAGTAATGAATGTTTGCAGAAGTCTTTGATTCTTTTCCACTTCGATTCCACTTTAGGCATCCTGTGCTACCGCTGTTTTGCAAGTCTAGACTAGTTTCTGCTGTGATAGAGTTCTACTTTATCAGCAGGAGAAGCTTCAAAAAATGTTACTCATCTGCAGTCTTTTAGTGTTTTTGCACGTGTTTGATTGAGAAGCCAGCTAGTTGCTATGAAATAGGGGATAAGTCATGGTGTGTAAAAGCTGGAGGTCCTAGCGTTTATACTTAAATCTTTACTTCGTTCACCTGGGACAGCTGTTAATGGGAACATGAGGGAGGGGGATTATATAAAATAAAAGCAAGTTTAATTGGACTCATTTCATAACCTTATAAAATAGACCAATGGGAAGCTACAGATAAAGGCAGGAGATGTGACTGAAGCCCTGGTTCTGTGGGAATCATTTACCTCTGCTCCCCCTTGGACAGCATGTGGAAGGCCGGGTTCTCTATCTTACTTCCCCAAGCTGAATCCAAAGAGCTGCAATGATTGACACCAACTTAGGCTTTGACAGAGCCCAGGTGACTTCCAGATTGCACCTGGGCATGTTTTTGTAGCTCTGAAACACCTTTCATGGTGTAAGATGTAAATCTGCACATGGTAGAAATGGGAAAATGGCACTTTCTTTTCCTGGAAGTGTAAAGAAAAAAAATAAAGCCCTTGAGTTTATTTTTCTTAGTTTCTATCAGTATTTGTTCATATGAACTTTCTGCTCACATTTCCTCCAAAAGGAAGGCTCTAAAATCTTTGCCAAATGTGTTTGTACAAGTACTTTGGTTTGATTTATGAACTTGCTGTGATTTGACTCAATGAGCCACAAAGGGTTATTGTACAGGTTAGGAGAATGGAGATGAAGAGTGGGTGGTAAGTGTAAAACAGCCTAGAATTGGCTGACAAAGTTGTCAATTTACTCCTGCTTTTAGGAATTCAAATAGTGATTCAGAAAAACACTCTAAATTCCAACTTTAGTCAGATATTTTTCTAAAAAGAAAAATCTAATGCTTGTTGAATTTTGTTGGCATAAGCACACTTTTATAACTGCTTTGACAGTATGTCTTGCAAAATTTATTACAGACATGGCTTTCTAGCACAGCACATGGAAATTCTGAATCACAACAACTTTTGCAGATAGATCTATCTGTATCTTTCCCAGTGCAGTTGACCACTTCCAACAATAATTTTGGAGTCAATAGGACTGTTTACAGGATAATAAAAATGCAGTCTAATGCTGAGACCACAGTGGGGAAAATGCTGCAAATGCTCTAGGTAAACAGGCATGGAACATCAGACTGAGGCAAGAGTTGCAGACATAGCAGTATGTAGGTCTGGTGAGATCATCAGATCCTCTAAATACTTATTACAGTTCACTATAATCTCCTTTTGTGCTGTCCATGCTTTTTGCATAAAGCACCTTGTACCAGTACCAATAGAAATTTGCTGCCACTTTGCTCTGTCATGGGCTGTTGCTTCCTGACTTGGAGAATTGACGAGTATTCTCTAAAGCTGAATTTAAGGGAGCACAGATGTCTTCCTGGCTATAAAGATGTCTTAGCTGGTTAAATGTGCTTTTACCTTTTATAAAATATCTGTGCTTAAGTGTGATACATAAATTTTAGGAAAAAAATCTTACCTGCCTCATTGTAAAATTGATATTCCTCAATGGGGTTAGCTAACACCTTTTTGTAGCTAAAAAGAAGCCTATAAAGAGGATAATGTTGCATCCTGCTTGCACTGAGTTATTAAGACCTGGCAGCTCGGGTGTATTGTGTTAAACTGTGTTCAGATACAGCTTTTAAGCTGACCATGCTGACTAATTCAATAAAAAAATGAAAAGTGCAAAACAACTGAAAATCTTTACTGGTATGATGAAGACACAGCTAATAATTCAAAAGTTTAAGGAAACAGTTGGATGTGATGCAAGTGATGACTAGACAAGATGACTGTATTTAAAAAAAAAAAAATGCACGGGGAAGTGCTTTTACTGAAGTTTTCTAACCAAGTGCTGTTACGCACCAAATTGGTGCAGTTTGTAGCCATTCAAAATCTTGCAGGGAGTTGGTTAGGTGGAGTCTCTGAAATAAGCCAGAACTTAGTTTTTCTCATGCAGCTGAATTTCTCATGTTTATTTAAAAAAAAAAAAAAGAAAAAAACAGTTACTTTTCTGCTATCTATCCAGGTTCCTAGTAACGACTATTCAAAAACATGACAAAGTGAATATAGATTTTTTTCAGTAAGATTTCTGTAAGGAATTTTCTATAGTGAGTACAAGTCTGATGGCATTTCAGTAGAAAAAAATGCTTGATGTTCCTGGTGTTACTGAAGGTTGCAGAGCGCAGCATCTTGCAGCTGCACGTTTGCCTTCCCCCTCAGCCTTGGTGTGTCCCTGGCCGCCCAGCCTGCAGGGGCGGCTGCTCCGGGGTTTGAAGCGCCGGAACTCAGCACACCGTTTGGGTCCTGCTTAGTGCTTCTGTGACTGATGTGTACAGGGTGGGTCTCGGCCTCCAGCTGCCAGTAACAGGTTGTTCCGAAGCACAGCTGAAGCTGAGGGGTCAGAGCTGTGGGATGAGCTCGCTGTTATGGCTGATGGGGAAGCTGGAAGGCCAGCCTGGCACCTCCCCAGGCTGCACCGTCACTGCGTTTAGGCTCATGTTATAGGAAGGGTCCAGTATGTTATAGTGCTGGGTTTGCTTTTCCTGGCTGCCATGGGATCAAAGTGGACTGATAGAGATGCTGAAGATAAGACTTTTAGCTCCCTCAGACTGTAGGTTCTGATTCTTTGGACAACTTTAGCCTATTAGAGCATGAGATAACAGGTAAGCTTCTGGGAATAAGGAGTTTGGTCTCT
Source organism: Nothocercus julius (assembly GCA_013398735.1). NCBI lineage: Eukaryota > Metazoa > Chordata > Aves > Tinamiformes > Tinamidae > Nothocercus > Nothocercus julius. The sequence goes on from VZSV01000159.1 coordinate 1,579,000, forward strand.
GTATTTTTGCCTGCCATGAATAACAGTCCAGCACAGAGCACAAATCCACTTTTTTCTGAAACAAGGTCACCTTTGCTTCACCCTACAATGAAGAACCTGATCACTTTGAATACCTAACTGCACCACAGACTGTTTTTCTTACCAGTATTTTCAGTCCTTCGGCACTACCATTTCACAAATGCTGTGTAATGTATTTACATTAATGTACCAAAGATGATAAATTTCCTCAAGGAGCTATTTTCAGCCCAGATCATTGTGCTGCTTTTATTTTCTGATGGACCTCTTTGTCTTTGCCAACATTCCTGGATTTTTCTGATTCTTGTTTATTTTTATAATGCTGGTTTCCTCTCATTAATCACTCTAAACCTATACAAAAGTAATTCTCTCATTACAAGAAATCTTTCACAGAGCATGGACTGTATGTTGCTTCCTGGATATATTCCTTTAATTAGGCCACATATTTAATAGTAAAGTACCAGATTAGATATGTTATCTGTCTATGGCAAACAAGCATTTGAAAGCAAAAGCAGAGTATATGAGGCAGATTCAGTGTTTTTTTTCCCTTTTACTGAGCAGAAAATAAGCTTGCTAGCTCTGATTTTGGGGAATCTGTCTTGCAACTAAAGAAAGATTGTTTTTTTTTTTTTTAGGGTCCTTACTGTTGGGTCCTTACTGTTGGTTTCATCTATTCTTGTAGATTCTCTTGAAGGATTTAGCAATCCTGAAAATCAACCCCTGCTTTATCAAGAAGGGCAACAGTGCTGTGGAACAACTAGTGTAAGTGGTATGTCCCACCCTAGCCATGTTTTGGCAGAGCAGGTACTGGGATGTAGTGGGGGAAAGATGGGTGTTGGTGCTGCCTCAGGTTGTGTGTTCAGACCCTGTTTTCTCTTGCCGTGTGAATGGGAGGAATACAGGTGTGAAGGGGAGTTAGGTGGCTGGGACAAACAACGCAATCCCTGCAGCAGAAGTAGGGGCCAGTCATGATACAAGTTATCTGTGTTGGGGGAAGAGAACTGAAATAGGTGATTTAAGAGCAAGTTTTCTACACTGCATCATCTGGTGAGAATGGGGATGAGCTTAGCTGCACTGCAGTGGTTTTTGCATCTTTCCTGTTTCTGAGGAGCCAAAATGGTCAGGAAACATGTGAGCACCTAAAGGGAAGGTGCTTGTGGGAGAACAGCCTAAGGCTTTCTTATCCAGCTTGATAAATTTGTCAATCCTATGTTGAGAGGATGCTCATAGCAATTTCAAGGAACCCCAGCTCATTGAAAAGGAAGGTTATTTCCTAGATCAGATTGCATTTTCTGGTTATTGCTGAACCATCTCAAGATCAGGCATTAATCTTGAGGAATAAAGCTAATTTGCTTTAAAAATGTACCCTCTTTACTGGAAGATTGGTCTTGGAAGGTGAAGGGGAAAAGGGAATGCTGAGGGATGGATCAGCCTCATTCCCTGCACAGATCTTCCAGCACCGCTTTGGGTTATTCCTGCTGAGCTGATATCCCAGTTCAGCTTTCAGGAAGAGAAAGCAAGCGCTTCCAGCTGCGCTGCTGGAGGTCGCGCCAGGGGGGAAGGCAGGAGAGGAGCCGCAGAGCGCCACAGGCAGCGCCTCGTGGTGCGGCGCCGCTGCTCCGGCTCCCGGGAGCTGGCGCGGGTGCTGCCGGCAGCTCTTCTTTTAGAATATTGGCAGCACATTTTTGGGTGGGACGGCTCCATCTTGGATCTTCTTACACTCTCCTGTTGTAGGAGTGGTTTATACCTCTGCTCCTTCTGCCATATCCACTGTAGCAACGCAGTTCTTGCTTGGCCTGTGTGTGGCTTTTTTCATAGCCTTTGCTCGAAGGCTGTCGTGTCGATGGTGTGCTCACGGCCAGTCACTTGACTCTTGTAAGTCTTTGGGGCTCATTCTTGCTCCAGTAAGGTGTTAGCCATCTCTAAATGTCATGGGTTGCTTTTCCTACGCTGCTAACACACCAGCATGTGCCCAACTCTGCCCTAAGGCAGGGGAATGGCAACACTACTCAAAATACAGATTATCTGTGCAAGGAGTGATAAATGTCCTTGTTTGCCCTTGCTGTAGTGATACAGCCAGGGCTTCAGTCTGGCTGCAGGTTCCTGCTCTGCATCTTGCAGCTGCCTCACTTAGCTGTGAACCAGCCTCCAGGAGGTCCTGCTGCACAGGATCCTCTTCCAGCCTGGATGCAGCCTCCTTCCCTTTATCACTGAGGGCAGTGCATGTGCTGCGGGAGAGGAAATGGCAGAGAAGTGATAACAGAAGTGCCGATGTGATGTTTTTTTGCTCGTTTTGGGTCGTAGCTAATGACGCTTGTGCAGCGCCTCGCTGCTGCGAGGGTGGTGCTGCTGCACGGAGGGAGCCGCTCTGGATCTCTCCGGGTGTTCAGAAACAAAGGGCCTGTCGCAGAGGGTTTAGCTGCAGCAGTTGTTTCTGTTGGCCGCCTGCTCCTGATAACATCTCCTCCTGCCGTGTACAAAGAATGCTTGAGCTCAGGGCTTCAACATCTTGCATGGTCAAGGTTTTGTTTTAAAGGGTGTAGTGTTTTATTTTTGGAAGGAACTGAGGAGTGGCCACATAGCACTGAACTCTCCTATCCTGTTTATCATCTCCAAGCCCAGCCTTTCTCCCAAAATGGATTTTCAAGATGCAGCATGATGGTACACAGCAAGGCTAAACTACTGGATTAGATTTGGCAGTCAGTTTTCCTTTGGTGGTACAGGCTGACACAGGGGTTTGAAAATGGAAAGCATTGCTTGGGGATAAACTGCTTAGGCTAATTCACACCTAGACTATTACTGCAAACTCAGTGGAGTCCCCTCACAAGTAAATTTGTTCCTCTTTCCCCAGGAGTTCTCAGATGGGCTAGAATGTGACAGCCTTAACTAGGGAGAGGCTCATTAAGGCCAAGAAGGGTTGATTCACAGCTCAGCTGGAAACACTTTTTTTAAAGGTCAAATGTTTAAACTCTCCTGTTATGCCTTTTTTGCTGCTGTCCCATCTAGTGTTGTGCTTTTATTCTTGGCTGAATCCAGAACAGGACTTTTTTGCACTGCTAACAACATAGAAAAAAGCAAAGGGTAAATTAATACTGAAGAAAGCTATATAAGCTACATAGGCAGATACCAGCAGATACCAGCAAGAGCCTAATTTGCAGCATCATGGGCTCCCAAATCATCGCATTTATCTGAGAGCTGTAATCTTGCTCGAGCTGCAGCTCTGTGGTCCGGAAGCGCGGCGGCTCTGCGCACCCGGAGCGCTGCCGTGCCGGTCGCGTCGCTCCTCCGCGGGCGCTGCTGGTAACCTTGGCTGCCGCAGCCGGGCCGCCTGTGTCGAGGGGCTTTAAGGAGGCTTGGAAACTCACGGACTCATTCCTGTGTTGGTGCCTGCCCGCACAAAGCTCTCGTGGCTTTTCCTGAGCCTGGGGAACTAAGAAAGCTCAGGCTAAGGGAAGCCTAGCAACCTGCTTCAGTTAAGAGCAGATGTTGAACATTCAGGCTGGTGGGATGGGTGGAAGATAAACAGTACACAAAACTGTGGGTGCTTCCTCTTGCTATAGAAGCATCTTTAAAAACTTTACAAAGAAATGCTCATCGCCATAAGATTGGACTTTTACTGATGAATAGAAATAGGACAGGGCTTTCCCTTTTGTGGGACTATCACACTAAACTAACAGGACCTTCTATTTGTGCAGCATATCTACAAATGCTTCTCTACAGTGCTTGAAATGGATCTTCTGATTTTAGAGAAATATCCTGTGAGCCTTACTTGTGTTCCGTTTGCCTTCTGTAGAAGTTCCTGGCAAGTGCATTTGAAGTGGTGGTGCAGCATACTGACCAGGCCTTCCTACCTGCCCCAGCTGCATTTCCTAGAGCAGGAGCTGAGGAGGGAGCAGCTGCAACTCTCCTGTTCCACAAGAGGATTCCCTCTTGCAGGATGAACCTCTGGCTCTTTGAATTGGCTAAGTTTTAAGTCTGCTTAGTGCTGATTGTCAGACATAGGGCAGATGCAACAGCCTCAGAACTAGGTCTTTCAAAGGTAATGAGATATCGAACAAATTTTTGAGGAAGTGATATTGGGATACCTTTTTTGATGTTCCCCTCATTGATTTTAATGTGCATTCTGTTAGGCACTATATATGTCTTGCAGTTCTCTATAATTAGCACAGTTAATCATTAAACATGGGATTTCTAGTCTTATAAACAGTATTCTCGGAGACAATATTGCTCTACTGTCCCTAGCAAAGGATTTATCGTCCCTGTACTGAGTGCTATATGAACCTATAGCCTCTTCCTCAAACTATTTATCTAACTAGAAACAATTTCTTCCTCTGTCTTATGTGGCAATCTTAGTCTTAACAGTGACATAGGTGGCTGTCCGTGTGTACTGCAGAGGTTTTTTTACCTTAGTCTCTTACCGCCTATCGATTCCAGAGATCTCCTTTATTAAAATAATATTGACTGGGTCTATTTTACAAAGATTTAGAGAAAGTATTGGCAGAAACTAAATCCAGAAATGGTTGTTGTTTCCTCAAGTGGTTAGTTTGGCTTGAGAAGCAAAATATCTCTGGCAGTTCCCCTACATCTTTGCAGTTTGGGTACAGATCCACATGAGGTCTTTTGCTTTTGTTCTCTTTGGGTTTACAAATATTTGGCAGAGGTTTGACATTGCTAGGTTAACATTAACTTTATAAAAAAATTGAATGTTTAACCATATTGCAGAACATTTAAACAAGTGTATAGAGTCTAGAAGACTGGTCAGAAATATGATGTGGGGAAGTTTTGTGATTGTCTTGTGTATTTTGAATGACTAACACTTTAATGAGTTTGAGTACAGGTCATGTGAATAAAACAAATTATTTTATCACCAAATGTCCTTTTTCCTTTTAATGGGAGAGTTTTAATAAAATACGTTGGCATTTGTCCCAGCTAGTACTGCAATAGTTCCCTCTCCTTGTCTTGTTCCATGAAAATATTTACTTAAGCATGGAAAATTTCTTCATGTTTGCTGATAGTTTGCCTGAAAAGCAATAGTAAGATCACAGTGCAAGCCATATAATTACTGTAGTAGTAAACAGCAATATGAAGCCCACACATATGCTAGTACTGAATTGCAGTAGGTTTCTGGTATGAATTTTGTAATGCAGATTAACGCGTACTGGACCAGAGGTTTCCAAAGACTGTGCTGTAAGAGCACATGTAGCTGCAGAAAGGTCAGTGGACAGAGTCGTGGCACTTGCATTAGTAGCTACTTCAAACTGCACTGGCCTTGCATGAAATTTCTTACAGCTTCATTTGAGAGATGCTGTTGCAGGCCCAGTCAAACTGAAGGTCTCCAGGACTGTTAGTCTCATCCAACCTTTTACATATGTACTTTGAAAAAGGGCAAGGAGACTTGCCTTCAGCTAGACAGCGAGCCTGTGCCTACAGCTAAATGCATACACGGTAGTGGGTGGGAGGGCCGCAGTGAACTGCCTCTGTGTGAGCTCCTCCGTGGCTGGCAGGGAGTAGGAAGGGGATGGGATTGCGGCAAGAACACTGCCCCATTACCCAAGCCAGGCAACCTCAGCAGAGTGATGCAATATTTGGCTAATACTGCTGTAGTCAGGCTTGTAGCACAACCCATTTGGAAGAAAAGCAGGTTTTATTGCTGAAGGCAATATCTGGACTGTATCTGCTGGAAAAATGAAGGGCATGCTTTTCTCTTAAAATAGCCAAGCCAGGACTCCAGGTGTTCTTATCACCATGGTATCTAACCTTATTTTGATATCAGTGTTGCTAAAGGCAACACAGGAAAGATTGCCCGTGGTTTGAACTCCTTATCGCTACTGAGCAGACCCGTGGTCATCTTTGCCAGTGAAAGCTGCGCTTTGCAGTCTCCTGGGATATAGTTCAGTAGGAAGAGATGTAGCCTCTGGGAATGCCATAAAAACTTGGCGGACACCACTCCATCAGTGCTAGCAATCTCACACCACAGTGATTTACTGCTCTGAAAGCCTCAGGTAGTTTCAAACTGAGACTGAATATGCACATTAGCAAAATTATATTTTGCTAGGGATATAGGGGCAAAATCATTGCTGTGCCATGATTTTCATGCTGCTGAAGTTGCTTATGTGGGGCTGGATCCCTAGACCTTGCACAGCTTTCAGTAGACTCCAGTTGATTTGTGCTCTGGAAGGACTTGGTGCCTTCTGTCTGGAAGACAGTGGACTACAACGTTTCTGTCAGAGAGGATGTCTGGCTGTTAGAGCAGGTGTTAATAGGCCTTTGTCTTGCTTCTAGAAGCAACCACTGAGCAGAAAACCCTGATTTGGCCAGACCAGTGCCCAGCACTGCAATGCGCTCTGACTTATGTGCATCCTTCCCTCAGATCTGAGATTGCTGCTCCCTTGAGCTGGCTTCACTTCAGTGATGCCAATCTCTGAGTCAAGTTCCTTTCTGCAACCAGTTCTAAAAGATATTTCTAGTGTTCCCTCAAATACTACTGCTCTCAGGCAGCTTGTGAAATTCACAGTGAATTATAACAAATCCAAGTTTTCTGAGTGCATTTTTCTCTGCATAATTAACCGTTGGCAAAGAACTTTTCTTAAGTGCTGAGCTAAGGATGGATCAGCACAAAGCAAATGGATTGAAACTTGGTTGGCTCCTTATTGTTATTTACAGGAGTTTTGTCATTATGGGAAGCTGTGTTTGAGATGGGACAGCTAAAAACAATGACTCTTTGATCTGTAAAGTCCAGTCTTTAGGTAATGTTTGGAATATAAAAGTGCATAACCGTCTTTCCCAGAAACAAGACTTTATTTTGGATATTTGTTTTCCCATGTTATTTTTGAGGGATCTGCAGTCTTCATGTAGGAATCATCAGAGAGAAAACAAGGTGTGCAGCTGGCATAGGGATTGTGGTGATAGGTTACTGGATGGCTTTGCCTGTGATATTTTACTTAAGTTAACTTTAAGCCTCAGTAGAGGAAGATACCTTAGCACTGGAGCTTCCTACATTTTTCATGTAATTAGCTGTAAATTGAGAGATCTTCTGAGACCGAGGGCTGTCACACTCTGCTCTCTGATCATCCAGACTTCAGGGGGCAGCTTCAGCCTCTTCCGGGTCCCGTTTCATAGGATGTGACTTTGCAGCTGGAAGTGAGAGGGCCCTGTGCTCTGGGATCTCCAGGTAGGGCTTTTGGTGCTGTCTTCAGCAAAAGTGCCAACAGGCAGGAACTGATTCGTGTTTTAGCGGCTTCCTTGAATCAGAGAATACTCGGGGAGATCTAACCCTATCCGTGGAGAGGAGAGGAGAAGAATAAAAGCTGGGTGCCAGAGCTTACAAAGGAGGGATAGATGTTATCAGTGCCCTGCAGAGGCGGAAGTTGAGTCAGGGGAAGGGACTTTTCTATTGTCACCTTAAAGGCAGTGGCAGATCAGCTCCGTTTTCACATTCCACGTGCTTTATGCTGAACCCATTCTTCTTTTAAAGTCTGTTTAGTTACATAACCAGTGATATCAAAATGTTGAATTCCAACTGAGTAATTCCTCTTTGTCAGAGAAACTATTTATTAATAGATAAAGTGCTGAGAACAACTCCAGTGATGGTAAGATTGAAGCGAGGGGAGAAAACAGCAGTTGAATAGATCCTCACCACAATGTTTTTAAATTGAAATACTTAAACTTAAAAACCTTAAAAATGCATAGTGGAGGCACTCAGCAATTGTGAGGAAATACATACAAGTCCAAGAAAATTCAAATTGGGAAGCTACAATCAGCAACCACTTAAGAGAATTTTTGCTCTTTGTATTTGCTGCTATTCTTTTTATTCTGTAATGATGTTTCCCCACACAACACAGCTCTGTTCCTAACTTCTGTACTGCTGCATTCCTAGTGTCCTGTAAGTAATGCTACAGGATGTCTCTACTTTACCACATTTAATTTATTTGACAGTTATGTCACAGAGAAACTTGATTTGTGCATTCAGAGTGTCAACTTTAAACATCTCTTATTTTTAGCACTTCATAGAAAGCTGTGAGTGAGTGTTATAACAACTCACTCAGTAATGCTGATTTTAGGAAACTTCTGCCATTGAATTACCCTCTTACACAACTGTAGAGAAAGAGTCCACTATGTGAAGTGCCTTTTGCAAAAGAACTAATCACCTTTGATTACAGTTTGTGCTGTGTCTCTGTAGGCTGAGCTGTAGCTCAGACCAAGTGGAGCCTGCATGGTTTTGAGCTCCGTGTTCAGAGGTCAGGAAATACTTGTTGTAGCTCTGCTCCTTAGTGACTGGCCCTGAGCAAGCTGCTTTACCTGCCCCTCCAAAGGCTTCCTCAGTTGTCAACAGAGGTAACTAATAAAATGTTACCTTATCTGGGATTGCATGAAGATGCTTGAAACTCGAAACGCTTAGAGGTGATAGGTTTTGAGATGCAGAACTATGAACCCCTGCATTTGTTTGATAACAAGAGCCTACAGCACTGAAAATTTCTGGAAGAGATAGCTCTGGTAACAGAACGTAAGCAGAAGCCTTAGCTCTTGTGCACTTGACCTGGGCTGTGTGCAACCTATTGCCCCCTCTAAAGCAAGAAGATTTGTCTATTGATGTGAAAAAAATAACCCTATTAGCAAGCAGCGAAGCCATCCTTCTGTCCTGAGTGCCTCACATACGATAAAATGCAGTAAAAAGCGCATAGAAAATGTGTATCAGAAATGTGAATGCATCTGTGTTCCGTAGATCTCATTATTACAGGAGTAATTGCGCTGGGCAGAAAAAAGACTATTTCATTTAGAATAGTTTGCAGGTAGACACAGAATAGTCTCTGTTGGAGTAGAGGAGGTGCTGCTATGTGGAGAAGCTTTTTAAAAAAAAGTTAGTCTAAGGAAACCAGTCAGTGCAGTACAAACATGCCTTTTGATGCAGGAAGAAACGGGGAAGAAAGCAAGGGGAAAGACAAGATTTATGCCTGTTACTTTAGCAGTTATATGGCTGTTTGTATGTTGGGGAGGAAAGAGTTAAGAACTCACTGGTCTGAGGTTTTCCTCTGGGATCCCTAAGGTCGTTATTGCTTAGGTTCTTGAAAACTGTCACTGCTGAGGAATGGGAAAAGGGAAAATAGATGGCCTTGTATTCTTAGGCTACAAAGACCTATGAGATTTTTCCTCCCTGCAACAGGAGGGAGCCAATACTGTGTTTTCTCCCCAGGCTCCAAAATACTTTGGTTATTTTGATTGCTGTGCAAGTGCTGACTACATAGGTGCCACAAAGGAACCTCAGCTTTCCCTTCTTTCACTCTAGAAAGTTTCTTAATGTTTTTCATTTAGTAAGCAACATATCAAGTAATAAGAAAACATAATGTACCCACAGAAAGAAAGGAATGAAAGAAGATGGAAACTGAAAACAAAGGCCTGCAGCACTTTGAAGGAAAGTATCTGTTCCACCTGGGTCCTTATCTCTTCAAGAGTTAATTCTTAACGGTGCTCTAGTACCATAATAGACATGGTTACCTCTGCAAAAGGCCATTGGTTCACACTGTGAAGACCAATGCACGCATTTCAGACTTTGATAAGAAAATGCAGCTGCTTGGAGACCTCGGTTGTGTCCTGGCATATCCATGAGCACTGGAAGTAGTGTAGCGTTCAGCTGACAGTGCTTCAGGGTACGGTTAGACTGTGTCAGTTCACAATTCCAATTTTTTTATGTTTCTATTGAAACATAAAAAGGCTATAAAGTATAAATAAATTTATTATTATAAATTTACTAAATTTATTAGTATAATCCTATCTGTTGTTAGGCTGAAGTTAGATTTGTTTGGGGTTTTCCTTTGAGCAGTGATGTTGCGCTCAAACTCCAAGTAGGCAGCTTCTGAAGTCAGACGTGCCCAGAAGCAAAATCGTCATCTTAAAAAGACAGAGCTGGTGCTGTAGACTAGGTTAGTGCTGAGACAAGCCAGTGAGTGGCTTCTAAAACTGTGATTTTGCTGCCCAGATACTGCATTTGGCAAGTGGCAGTAAGGATGGTCTGAAATTCTTCCCTTTTTTTTTTTAATCTACCTTCTTCCCCCCATATGAAAAGAAATTGGGTAATGGTTTACCATGTTGCCAGATTTTGGATGATGTCTTTTGCAAGTACAATATCCTTCTTGATCCACTCCCATATGCAAATAAAATGTATGGCCTTAGTTTGTAAGGCCTTAAATGGTGGAGAGACCAGGGCTTGCAAATTTGTGCTAGAATAATGTTTGCAGGGAGCATCAGATTTGGGCTCTGGAGACAGTAGGTCCATGGGAACAAACATTTTCAGGTAATAGCTGCTGACTGGAACAAATCTGATGGCAAGGTCTAGTAATCAGTCTGAACTGTCAATACCTCACCCACGACTGCATTATTCCCTGTAGTTGTATTACTATTAAGTTAAAAGGTGTTGTCAAAGCTTGTGTGAGAGGATCAGAGGAGGTAAATCCGAGTGCTGTGGTGCTTTCCTAGCAAAGACCTAAGAAACAGAGATACCAGGAGCTTATTTTTTTCTCAACTGTGTAAGTTGATTTAGGAAGATACCTTTTGTTTACAAAACTCGCTCTAAGAGATTTTGCTAGTAGTAACTGCTAAATAGAATTCATTAGCAACTACCTCTGCAGGGTAGTAGTGAAAATGCTGTCTGTTTAAACAAGGATGCTAAGTATTAAATTATCAGGCTGATTTCTTGTCTACCTGTTTAAGTACATGGTGGTATGCTTCTACTTTCCTGATTCTTCCAGTGAAGATTCTTCCCATTTTGCAAAATGCAGATATTCATTATTTCTCTTAAAACAACAACAAAAATAATCAAGCTTGTTAAGACAGCATAAACTGGACACTTAACAAACTGAAAATCACATTTCATAATAAAAATATCAGCTTCAGTATGTACAGCAAAGCCGAAGAAGCAGTATCTTCATAGCTGAAATTCCACCCACTCTTTAAAGCAATCATAACTGTTTGCCTATGACCAGATGAGCTCTGCTTTGTTCTACTGATATGTATCTTTATTTGTCTGCTTTTTAAAAAATTTTTAGCCCCTCAAGCATATTCTGTGGTAAATGGGAAGAGCTCTTCTACCGAAGCTCAGCTGCCCCTTTGCTGTCCTTCAAAAGCCTCTTCAAGGCCTGTCCTTGCTGCACTGCCTACAAATCACTGTCATCTGGTAGTCTTGAAGCTGGAGGCCATTTGTGACCATGGTGACTGCTGATTTATGCCAACACACCCATCTTTATTGTTATTCATGCCACCTACTTCCGTATGTTTTTCCCTTGGTCACTGATGTCTTGTCTTAGGAATGTGGAGTGTGAGGAGTCTGGGGTGGGAATTGCCCAAGGTAATGAGTATCAGCAGCAAAATAGATCAAGCAGAGCTTTGTGAAAAAATACGTTGGGAAATAATAGGTTCGGAGTGCATATTTCTCAAAACAAGATTGTGTTGAATAAAATTAGAGAGGACATATCTGCCAAAATATGTGGGCTGGAATCATGGCTCAAGCGAAAGATTCTAAGGACTATAGTGGCTTAGATCACATTTTCAGTTCACAAAACAAGAGTGTGCCCAGAGTAGAGTTGAGGCTTTTCTGAATTTTCTTGCCTTTCATAGCTCTCAGGGCACAGTGGGCTCCCAGGGATCATGGCAGTTTTGAGATTTTGGGGCTATATTTTGTCATGTGGCTAAACCCCCAGCACTAGTGGCCAAGAAAGGCGTGTGGTGCTAAGCTGATTGTTCTGGTGGTTCTGTCACGTGTGGGACTCTGCTGGCTTGGAGTTCTCCAGGGACAGGTTAAAACATATTTGTAACTGTCATATGTCTCTGGAAAGCAGCCAAACATTTACCCTTTTATGAAACTGTATAAAGGCAAGCTAGCAATGTATAGAAGAGATACATCAATCTATGTAAGAAAAACTTGGTATATTAATCAAAAAAATACAGAGTTTGAGAAAGCCTGTGTCTAATCATAAAATTAATTTAGTGGTTGTTCAAATACTTTAAAGTAACACACTATAGTAAACGATATAGACCCAATCCTTCCATCACTGAAGGAAGAAGGGAGTGCGGACGGACTTAGAGAGTTCCTAAGCTGTTAAGTGTTTATTTTTGATAGGCATATGGGACATGTAACATGGTCCACATCACACCTTCCTAGGAGCTCATGTGCCGTAGTGGCAATGCGAGATGAAGCCGGCCTGTGCGTGCACAGGCTGCACGATCAGTTGAGCCTTTCTGATTTATTCTTCAAAGCTCTTCTGCCTGGTTTCCGACTTCTCTTGTCAACATGATTTAGTGCAAATCTCTGGGGATGCCGTGTGCATTATGTAAAACTGGTGTTATTGTTGTCCTAGCAGACTCGAGCAAAGGGCTGCTTTTGGCAGAGCTGTTTCATATTACATATGTTAATAATGTTAAACTTCTGAAGGAAAGGCTCCTCGAGCATAATCTAATGCTGCCTGTGCAGACTTTTCTGTAATCTGAAATTGCCTCTTTCACTTACTTTCCCTGATGAACTGTTCCAAGTTTGGGGTGCTCTGTGTGCCAGAACCTCTGCTGATTAATAGTTTCATGTCAGTAACCTTACTGGAGCCTGAACCGCGGGCAAGGTGCTGAGCGCACGCGGTGACCCAAGGCGGGCGGCTGCTGTTCAGCACTGCTGCAAACCAGGGTACCTTCCTGAGGGCCTCAATGTGAGCTTAGGAGCCTGATTTACATTCCAGTTTTTGTAAACAATAGTCATGATATTCATGTGCATTAACTGGTTTATACTTTGAGTAGTTACAGGTAGTATTTTTAAAGACAATGAAGTCAGCTGGCCAGTTTTTAATGGAATTTGGGTTTCTAGCTCTCTGAACTTCTTTGAAAATCCTGTTCTGTTACTTTGTTCACCATAACTGTGATCCAGGAGGAATTTCTTGATTCTGTGCACCAGTTTTGGTGAATGTGTTTGATACCTCTGCTTGCTTGAAACTTAAATGCTGGTGTGGTTGGAACAGTGTAAATTTCTTAAAATTGGGAACTCTCAAGGCAAGTACATTACAGTAATTCTGATTTCAGTACTTTGAATATACTGCATGTGTTTAGGGCTCTAACGGAGCAACGTGGAGGTAAAACAAGAAGTTTCTCTACTGTTAAGCATTTCTCCAAAGTGTCTGGTGAATCTTTGGTCCTGCTGGCTCTTGTCGCACAAGTTGGCAAATGAACGTCAGATCTTGGAACTTTACAAGGTTTTTGCAGAGAGTATCTGATGTGACTGCAAAATGAAATAGCCTTGCCAGGTGTTTGAATTTGTCCTAGTGCAAGAGGAATTGCTCATGTAAATCCCTGTGCTGCTGCTGTGATTTATTATGTGTGCAAACCTCAGAACAGCAAAATGGAGCTGCAGCTCTGTTGACTGATAGCTGGACCTGGAATGAATTAATATGGTGTCATAATTCACTAAAGGAGCTCTGTTCATGTCCCAGAACCGGAAAGCAAAGTATGAGTGTTTTGTCACTCGTGAGTATATAAATAACTGTGTAGGATACAGTGCTGCTTTATCTGTAGTCCCTTGCATTAAGACATAATTTCTGTGGAATCATGCTTCACATTTCACCAGTGAGCATAGTCCAGTCAATACTTGGATGGGAGCCGTCTGGTAATACTAATTTGTATTTAAAGGGATAATTCTTTCAGAATTGATGTTCATGAGTTCTTAAACTTACCTCTCTAGAACTCTGCACACTGTGCAAATTAATAAGAAAATACAGCTGTTTCCGTTGGACTTCAGGTTCTGGCAGTGTTTTTTGCCTTGCGTCCCAGGGCTTCCCAGTGTTTTTCCTCTATCCCTCAGATTTGCCCCATGCTCCAGAAGCAGAAAGGCTCCTGTTCCACCAGTCCCTGGGGAGGGTGCTGGCTCCCAGAGTGGGGAGTCTCTTTCCTTGGAATATCCTGTCCTGTGTTTAAAGCTGGGCACTGCCATCTTGACCCGTTTCAGTCCATTTGGAAGCAATGTTGTTGTGGAGAGGAGGAGCTCACTGTGACTAACGAGCTGCTCTCTGCAGCACTGTTTTCTCTTAGTCGCACTTTCAGAGTAGCCTTTCACTGCCGTGTATTTCAGTAGCCATCGCAGTCCGTCCTGGCTGAGAGGCAGTGGATAGTGTCCAAATGGAAAGGGAACAACTTTTGCCTCTTACCTGAAAAACTGGTAAATAAAAACATCATTAACTTCCACAATTGTTTGGGTATGCTGAGGTAACCAAGGAGCTAAAAAAAGATGCAGCTAATTGCAAATGCTAATAGAGGAAAAAAAAAAAAAAAGATGCCCTTATAGATTAGCAAGCAAGATGTTATAAAAAGCAGTCAGTATCAGAAGTATCTCTCATTTTTGCATCTGAGTGGACCTACAGGCAAAACCTCTTCCTGTAATTCAACTAAGCATGGGTAAAGTTGTACAAGGTGGATGGGAGACACCAAAGCTCTGGAGCTGAGTGGAATCATCGTTCTCATTGCAGTGAAGCGGTGAGGGCTGGGATGTATTGAGAAGCTTGCCTATAGAACATGTTACTCAGCCGCGTTCCTGTGATAGGTAGAGATTTTTAGGTAGAGAAGTGCCTAAAAGTGTTTGAAAGCTTGCTTGCTTTTTAGTTGTAGCTTTATTCCTTAAGCAGGCCTTCTGCTGCAGGAGGGTTTACGGTTCCAGCTACTGCAACACCAGTCTGTGCAGTGAACAAAAGGAGCGACTGACTGGCAGATCGTGAGTCCATTCGCAAGAAAATCTGGGAATTATCCAGTAATTCATACTTGGTCTCCTCAGGTATAAGTAAGCAGGGATATTTTAGGAATAACAGCTTCTGATGTGAGGAGCACAGAGACTGGTCAGCAGCACTTAATGGTCCCTGGCATAAAAGACCTGGGTGCCATGGTCCTGTTCGCACATTTCTGCTGAGGCCCCAGGTAGCTGAGCGGAGTGATGGTGCTGTAGGACAGAGCTGGGTTGGGGTGCGTGGCCAGCAAGCCCAGCACTTGTGGAAACTCCTTTTGCTCATCTGTACGCGCACTGGAAATGTTGCGTTTGCCACAGTGGATATGGCAGTGGGAAAGAGGACAGGGGAACAGCAAAGATGCCTTAAACACTGCTGATCCCTGGGCTCTTGTCGGAGGCCCTTATGACTCTTTGGTCTGTGTTGACCTTGGAGAGCAGCTGGTCCCTTGTGCAGCTTCACAGCCTTTGAGCCCAGTCCTGGAGCTGGAGCCAGTGCCCAGGTAATGGCACACGAGTGAGTTTGAATCCTAGCTCTTCTGTCAGCTGTGACGTTTCTGTCTCACAGCACATTCCTGTGCATAGCTGTGCGTGCCCCTGTACGAGGTGTAGGTGTTTTTACATGTAAGATGCTGTTCCTGAGGTCATGTCACAGGGCTGTGTGGGTTAAAAGAGTGGGATATGATTTAGTATCCCACCCCTATTTAGGTAATAGTTAGACTATTACTGTCTAACTCATTTCTTTATTAACTGCTGTTAGAGGCTCTCTCTAATGGTGAAGTAGTTGTGCTGCCAGTGAAGTTGAGGGTTTTATGATGGTCTTTTCAGATATGATATTCTTCATTTTTATTGTTATGAATCTTGGTCGTTATGCGCTTGTCTATTTTTTCCCCTTGCCTTGAGGAGCAGGCGCTACCTTTTCCTCTTCCAGTTCTGAATGCAGCATCAAACTCACCAGGGATGCTTTTTCTCCTCCCCTCTGCCCCTCTGAAAGGTCCCTCTGTGACTTGGGCAGTTCATTTACTCCTCGGACCCCAGTAATCATTCCCGTGTGTGCTTCGTTTTGCAGCACACGCTTCGGGGCACACGTGGCTGTTGAGCAAATGTGGCTGACACATGGGTGGCTGGTCACACATCCCAGCGCGAAGAGACCACACACAGACTCAATCTTGGGAAGTTGGGAAGTCAAAGGAGCCTGTTAATTTGATACGGAGACGGGTTTTACAGTTAAAGGGGGGGTGGGTGCTGACTTTGTTTTTGCCCATCAACTGATTGCATGGTGATTTATTTTAAGGAGAGACAGTGGTCAGATCTTTGTTGATAAAGTATCCCTTGGAATCTCTTTTAATATGTATCCAGCGTGAGGTTAACCTCCTCAGTTGAACTGGAGTTTCACAAGACAGGGGTTTGGCCTGTTGTACTTTAAATAAAACGTGCTTCATGTAGGTAAGCGTAATCTGTTTGCACATTCCAAGATGTGTGTAAATAACGCGTAGCTGCCTGGAGCTGTTCGGTTGTTACCAATAGCCAGGTTGCTTGATCTGAGGGTGTAGTGGTTCTGGGTTTCTGTCTTTCTTCTGCAACAAGGATGAAAAAACAAAATCCTATGTGAGGTGCTTATGTAGCAATGACAGAATTATTTTTTCACGTAGCGTGTAGTTAGTAGAATTTATTGTTGATGAATGTCACTGAAGCCAGGAGTTCAGCAACATTCAAAGTGACACTGAGTTTATATGCCACTCCTATGATTACTGTGGCTAAGTGAAATAGTGAATGAACCTGTGAATGGTTTGGGGTTTCATGATGAAGCCTGAAGTTTGCTACAGTTCTAGGGTGTGAGCTATTAAAGACATTAAAATATGAGGCTTCTGCTAAACCATTCTGTGCTGCTGATGGCAGCCTGTCAAAAATTTGAGTCCTGATGTTTTTCCAGCACTATTATGCTGTTAATGCATATTATTTATTTATATTATTTATTATTATTATATGCAATTATTTTTTGTCTATTTATATTCTTATCTAAAAACTAAAGCAATGAATCGTAGTGGATTAAGTTTTATAAAAATACTGCAGTTAAATGTTGTGGCATGTCACCAGTAAGTATTAAATGATGTTTTCCATGTAATTATCATTTTTAAAAGATTTTTTTTTCCTCTTATAGTAATAATCTAGGTTGAGGCATGTATAAGATACTATTGTGTTTTAGGAATATACACAGTTATAAACATTAATGTTAGAAAAAACAGTTTACAGAAGTGTGCAGTATAAAACGAGTAACACTAAAGTCTTTCCCAGTCAGCAGTGCTTGCTTTGCACGGGCTGCCAGGGCCCTGGGGAGTGCAGGTCAGTGCTGGTGGAGGGACCTTGCTAGGGCCCTGCAGTTCCCCCCTGTTCTGAGGGTGAAGGAGGCTGTGGTGCAGGGTCAAGTGCACAAACCCATTGGAGCCGGGTCAGTGTGCACCTTAACGTGTGCACACAGAGCTGCTTTGCCCACTGTGAGGAGGTCCAGAACTTCACTCTCCTGTGGGGAGATTTGAGGAACTTCACTCTCCTCGTTTCTGCTGCTCCTGGTCCGAGCCTCAAGACTTTCAGTGGCATAAACAGCTCAGTCTGCAATCCTGCTGCTGTGACTCAAAGGTATGACTGAAAACACAGCATAGTCATCACATGTGTTGCTAGCATCAAGTTTCGACATGCTCGCAAATGTTGCTCCATCAAAAATGCCAGCCTCAATGGCAGGAGCTGCACCTTGAGGATGAAAGCTGCTTTCCAGAGTAGTAATCAGATCACTGCTCGTTTGCCAAGGTGAATGTTTTCTATTCTGCTTTATCCAGTGGACCTTTGAAGTTTATTCTCACAAAACTTGTAGTAAGGTGATAGTTGTTCTTATAAAGCCTTTCTCTATACTATTCCCATTTAGTCTAACAATTCCTATGTACATGAAAAGGGCATTCATATTTTGTTTAAAATCTGATACTTCCTGCAAACTGCATTCCATGTTCAGTATTGCACTTCACTCCTCCTGGCAGTGTGTATATTTACCCAGGCAGTGGAGGCCTCGACTGACTGTGATGTACCAGGCTCGTGAGCAGACAGGCATTTTTTGTTTGAAGCACTGGTAAGCGAGTAATAGTCTTTCTCTGCTATATGCACCTATTTTTCCCCAGCCACCAAGCACCTTTTAGAGACTGTGTTGCAATAAATAGAGGAGAGAAATGTATTAAAATTTCCAAGACCACATTAATTTTAATCTGTTTATCATAATAGCTAACATGTGGGGAAATTAAAGGGTGGACGGATGAGCAATTTCTTTAATCAGTGTAGCTTCAAGCATCACCAGAAGATGATTTTTATGAAGTGTAGTGATTTTCACATTATATGTTGTGTGGCAGGGACACAGGAATATGCTTACATAATGCATAGATTTTCAGAAAAGAATATACCCATTGGGCTTATCTTTCTTCATATTTTGGGTTGTGACTGGCTGTAAAAATTACTAGTGAACATGTCTGTGTATCAATGATAGCAAAGTTCTTGTTAGAGAAGCACAAGTACATTCCTTGTATACAGTGCTTTAAAACAACACAGGGTGAGGTTCCCCAAGTGGTTGCCACAGCCAATATGGTACGAGTGGTGCCATATCTGAATGTATTTATTGAACCAAGCTGCACAGCTGATTTTCATGCTTGCTACATTTGCATGTATGAGCTTAGTTGAAATGCAGAAGCAAAAATCTGTCCGCAAGCTTCTTGGTAGTAGTGGCAAAAAGAGGGACTGGGCACGTGAGATTCAGCACCCACCGTCACTACCCCCAGCTTTGCTCAATGCTCTTCACGTTGTTACCCTCATTTCCAGAGGAAGCAACAAACAGTTTGGTTTCCTTAGGCCGCCTGTCAGGGTCAGTCTAGCAAGGGGACAGTTACTTAAGGAAGCTGCTTTATTTGTGTAAGTAGTCTGGAAACAGCCTGATGCCGGGACAGTGTTCCAGGCCCACCTCTGAAATGCTCTGACAGTAGCAATGTCTGCCTCTGTTTAGCCTTACATCGTTTCAGATCCATGACTGCAGGTGGGAGTTTTCCTCCCTCAGCTGTGTCATATTTCCTGTTTTAAATGCGTATTGCTTTATTTCTCATAGAAGTGGTTTATATTGATAAAAGCTGTCAGACAAAGGCTTTTGTACAGGCAGATTTCCTTAAACACTGTGCAGTCCTAAAGGAAAGCATTTGTTTAGTAGCTAATGGAAATGCCGGGATTGTGAAATAAATCTGAGTTTATACTAATGATCTGGAGATAATGAAAGGAGTTTCCTGGGTAATCCACAGGTATGCAAGGACAGGCTTCTATTCTGGAATGCAAAACATCTCTTAATTTGGGTAAGAGAAATGGTTATATCTTGCAGTCAGTGTCCAGTGATGAAGGTTTTGATACGCAAGACAGGGAGTAAGAACACCAGGATTTCTGTCCCAGATCCATGGCTTGATTTTAATTGTGCGAGGCAGTTAATTTTCTGCATCTCAGGACCAGTGAGCTTTAATTTCCTTCTGAAACTACTTTGAAAGTTGCATAGCAAAGTCGCTGACTTTCAGCCCCAGATAGTTTGGAGACTATAGTCTGACTCTCTGCTTGGTTCCCACATTATGCAACAGAAGCATTTCTATATGCTTCTAAGGTATATGCCATAGAAACGTGCCTCTTTGATCCTTTGTGTGTACAGTCTGAAGCACTGACACTCCCAGAGTGGAGAAGTTTTTTCAGTAAACAAATGCCAGTGAAAGCCCAGTGACTCAGGGTATGTCCTTCAGTAATTCTCTGTAATTTGTAGCTGTTTATTTCAAACAAATGGTAGTGCGGTGACTTTGTATAATTTATATCCTTCGGAACATTAGGGATTCCATATACACAGCTCCGTTCTCACCCACTGGTTTTAAGCTGCAGGCTGAGACGGATACAGATTGTGTAGCCAAATGCAGCTGTGACAGCACAGAGCTTTGGTGGAAATAGCTTAAACCGCTGCTTCCAGCTGCCCCTTCTGCCCTTTATTTGGAGTTAAGCACCCTTTAACAGGCGCCATGGAGCAGGACGTGTGCTCTGGGTACGTGACACCACGCGCACCCTGGTTCAATCCTAGGACTTCAGTACTGCAATCTTGGCTGTTGGGAAATGAGTCCGTGTTTGCAGATAGCACTGAATTTACCTCAGTAGGATGGTGGTCACTTGGGAGACTGGAAAACCCTGATCTTTAGTGCGGATGGCAAAGAAGGTTCGGGGAGCTGGGAAGAGCGCGCTGGTGAGTCCGTGGGCCGCACTGCAGTTCGCCTGCGGCGCCATGGGGTGCACGAAGGCACGGGGTGCCCGTGGCAGCTCAGCGCTCGGCAGGAGATTCCCGGCCTGCCGTGGGTGACCCCAGCACAGGACACGTATCTGCAGTTACCTCAGGCCTTAGGTTTGGTGTTAGGCGCCAACCTACGGGGCTAAGGGGCTGCCCCGGAGGGGACCGGAGCAGCTGGGAGCTTGGGAATGGAGGAGGACCCTGCAGCTTGTAAGGAAGGGTCCCTAGGGAGGCCTTGAGTTGGGCCAATGCCCTCCAAGTGCTTTTAGAGCATCTGATGGAAAGCAATAATAATTATTACTGATAATTTCAAAGTGTGAACATTAAATTTGCCACTATTTGTTATGATTCTTATTCAAGATTAGATCTAAGCTTAAATTAACATTTTTACAAGCTTAGTTCTCCCCAGAGAAGGGGAGAGAAAGGCATCCAATACGTCTAAAGATAATTTATTCTCAGCCTTAGTTTTATTTTTGGTTTTCCAGTCTGTTCAGTGTTTCTGCACTCAGTTCTTTTACACTGCGAATGTTTTATATTTGATGTGGGTGGATAAAGATTCCTTTCTAGTTGATGGAAATACAGGCAGAAAACAAATTAACTCTCCACAGAGAATAACCACTTTGCTGCTCTCCCAAATTGCTTCCAAGACTCCAGTTTTACAAGTGAAGATGCTGACAAATAAACCTGGCTGTCAGTGCTGAGTGAGGATCTGCAGGTCAGCAATGAAATGATAGGCTTTGGTCTAAGTGTTGTAAGCGACGTTCTCTTGTATTATTCATTTCTGAAGATGTTTGTGTTCAACATCTCTCTTGGGTTGTTTCTCTAAGTTTGGCTTAAAACTAGGCGTAAAGAAATACAGAGAAGGTAAAACTCTAAAAGCAATAAGACAACAGGCCTTTTCCAGGCCTATTCAGATTAATTTGCATTGAAAATTAAAATTAGGGCTGGATAAGTTGCACTGGCATTTTGTCCAAAGCAATTAGCCTTAAACAGGCATTTTATCCCGCAATCAGCCCTAAATTGTTCTAACTGAAGTAGCAGGGAGAATCCCTCATGAACCTCTTTTGCTCATCTCTTTATACCAACTGTTAATGTATCTCTAAAGCTGTGTTATTACAGCAGTTTTACTTTTCATATCTGTCCCCAACAACCACAGCTCACCTTTCTGCTACAGATTTTTCATCTTTTTACTCTCATTTCCCAGGGTAGATGGAGCAAGAATGGGCAGAAGAGCCCTCACACTTATTCCGTGAGTGGAGGGGAAGAAACTGGCCTGAGCTGCAGCCTATTTCTGCTCTTTTATGGTAGGAATAACATCAACTCTTGGAGGAAAGAGGGCAACTGGGATCACAGGAAAGGCATCCAATCTGAGGAAGGTATTTTTTTTATAGCCAGCCATAAACATTGCACAGTTTTATTGATTGTTTAATGATTTCCAGAACTGTTGACTTGTGATACCTAGTGCACTTAATCTGTTGCCCAGTTTTAGTTTCCAGCTACAAAAAGGTATGTTGCTACCTATAGAGGCAGAAGGCAAAGCTTTGTGTTTACTATGTTCTGATCACTCTTTAGTGCCAGCGTCTCTATGGATTCTGATTAGCGATGAACAAGCATCAGTGGAAAAACTGGAAAGATTTAGATCATGTTTGGCTCAGACCAAATCATGAATTGCACTTGGACTCTGTTCATGGTCTTTTAATGTTATTTATTTTATTTGCTCACAAACATCCTAGTCTGTTGTCAGAACTGTTCTTCAAAACAAAAACTTGAACCATTATCTTGTATTTATGGAAAGCATTTTAGGTTCATAAATTATGCATGGAAAAACTTATTCTAAGGGTTATCTGTATTTTTTCAGGGAGTACGATATTACTTGTTTAAATAAGATGGTTTAAACTGTATATGTGTACATGTGTCTTATATTCATAAACATAAGAATGTACTTACATAGCCTGCCAAAGAAAAATTAGTTGTTAAAATGGGTCAGTGATTGATTAGGCAGACAAACATATGCCCAACCCCCCTGCCAAAAGTGCATAGCAAGACTGGTCCCTTTGAGGAGGAATGGATTTTCTGTACACGTGGCCTGCAGAAGAGTCAAACACAAACAGCACTGACTTTGCACCTGGACAGTGTTAGGGACAGGGAACATGTTGTGGAAACTTAAATGTGTGGCAGCCCGTACTTGAACTGAAGAGGCTAGAAAAGCAGCAGTGTCTTAGAGTGGGCAAGTGTATTTTATAAGGCTGAATGAAGATGGTAGTGGCAAAGCTGGAAATAGTCAGGTCTTTTGATAGCTAAGTCTGTACATCTCCCTGCCCACTGCCCTGTCTCCTGGCAGAAGGAAGAAATAGGCTGTGATGGTGGAAGGCAGTGAAGGACAAGTCAAACTACATGGCTGAACCTTTCCAGAGTGCAGCTCCAGTGCACCTCCTCTGCTTCTCCTGCTTGTCACTTGCAGAAATTGCCATTGTCCTTGTTTAAAAATGGTTTTGATGCAAAAAACAAGGCCATGCTGCCTAGTGGACACATGATGAAATTTTATGGAATAAGTCTCCAGAATGTGATTTTCAGTCTGTGATTTCTGTATTTGGGCCCCCATCCTCTACAGCTTTGTATGTTGTGTTGTCACTGCCAATGTGCGCTTTTCATTCAAGACTAAATGGAAGAGGACTCCTTCCCCCGTAGTGGTTCATGTTCTTTGGCCAAGGGACAGTGTGGACAGAAAAAGCAGAGCCACGGAGATCCAGGCTGTCATCCTGAGAGCAGAGACCTTCATATCTCACTTTGGCCCTACCATTTTTACTCAAGCGTAAAGTGGCATGACAGAGAGGGATAGGGTCTGAAAGAGCTGCCACGGAGCAAGTGCACCATGCCAATAATTTGAAGGATTAAGGATCCCAAGCTGTATGTACTGACACAATAGCGGAGACCATCCTGTTCACTGGGCTCATGGATTAGAGAGATGTTTCATATGATTATGGTTTTCTTTTCAACTCTGGTTGAACAAACATAGCCTGTGCGCTCGCAAATCCCTTGTTAGCAATGCAGAAAGTCAATACAGTTTCCCTTTCAGTACACGCTATGATTTTGCTTTTGGAAAATGTAGCAGGTCTGTCTGGGTGCCTTCCCAGAATCAGCATGACTTTGTGTCTGGTTTAAACAGTGTGATGCTGAGTGCAGGGAGCCCAGCAGTGGGGCCTGGAGCTTGAGTGTACCTGTGTTATGGCCGTGGCAGGGAGGCTGCCCTTGGCTACATCACTTGACTTGTTCATCTAAGCTACTGTCTGTAAACGGAGGTAATTCCCCCTTAAAGTGCACTTCTGCACAGGACTGTTCCTATGGAAGTGGCAGGACTGGGGGTTAGTGGTGTCACAAATTGTATTTTACAATTTTGTATATTTTGCAAATGAATTGTTCCTTCTAAAGCCATGTGAAGTTTGTCAGGGTTTGAGATGAGCAGAGATTTTCCTCCTGCTCACATCACTGCCAGCATTAGGATGCTGCTGGCTGAGCTGGGTCCCATGCAGTGCTTGTGCCTCACACCCAGGGTTTCCCACTCCAGCCTGTCAGCAATAACCCAAGCAGCAGTTGGCCTGTCCTTGCAAAGACCCAATGTGTGTGTCCTCCAGTGTAATCTGGAGGCACTGCTTGGACATGTGCTAAATGCTCATTGTCGTGAAGATGGTCACAGAAGTCCCACAGATGTCAGTAACTTAAGCGTACTTGCACCTATGTGTTCATTATATGTGAGCAATTGGCAGTAGGAATGGAAACGGATAAATGATTTGTGGGAGCACAGAAAAATTCAGGGGTGGTGGTTATGGCTCATAGGCCCAGCATGTGGACTCTGATGCTGGCTGTATATTGGATGATCACTTTTTTTCAGCTACTGAGTGACAGTGGGTGCCTTTCTGATCTGTGCTGGATTCTGTTCAGTAACTTTGTGATGAAGGATTTGATCCCTCTGATAACACAGCTCCTCCCAGCAAGTGCTGGCCTCACTTCCTAGCAAAATGATCGGCCCTGTTCTGTCCCTGCAGCCCTTTTCTGCATGTGTTACCTTCGAGGTGAAATGATGAGCAGTTTGTAGTGTAACAGTCCATTATGAGCCTTTTTTAATGTAGCTAGGCACAAGCAGAAGCCCAGTCAGCCTGAGGATGTTTTGATATTTTTTTTTATCGCTAGGTTCTAAATGTTGTGAGCTTCTTTTCTGACTTCTATAAAAGATCTGAAAGATCTCTGTTTTTCCTTAGGGGCAGAAATCAGTGGCTGGATCTTCAGAAAAGCTCACCAAGTTTTGAAAATTGGGCCACATATGTAAGTATGCATACATTTAGTATCATAGTTTCTCTACTGCTTGGCTTATGTTTTCCTGCTGCTGTGCATGCGATTAAACTGGTGACCATATTTCAGATTTAAAAGCCACACCTAAATCATACAACACCTGACTTTGTTGTGAAAAGAAAAAAGCTTAATTCATGTTTTTCCTGTGATCCCATTAACTCATTTATACTGACACGGTGGCTTCCTAAGGCCCTTACAGAATTTTTCTAAAGGGCCGGTACCTTAGCAGCACAGGTATAAATCTGGTTCAGTGCTTCTTGCACTGAGCGTCTCTAAGGAGGGAGAAGGTGCAGGCTGCCCCGTGTCCTGGGGCTGTGTGACACACAGACCCTCCTGCTGAGCACGTCTCCCTCGCCCGTGCCAGAGCCGGCAGCAGCACAATTAGTCTAGATTGGCCGAGTGACGTCCCTGCTGCCAGGGATGAACTAGCAAGCCCCTAATCTACTTAAGAAATTAAAGGTTCTTGAACTGGTTCTTCAAAGGCCTATTTCAAGAGCAGGGACATGCAGACAGCCCCCTCCAGCCCTGGACAGGTCAGGAGGGATCAAGGTGGTATCGATTATGTGTCTCTGTACTGTGCATTGATCTCGAGCTCGGCCTCTTTTGCATGGGGATAAAGATCCACACGCACACTTACACCCATTTTGCACTTCAGTAAATCTCTAAATTGAAAATGAGCCTCTCAGATATTAGGTCAAGGGAACAGCCTTAGACCTTGCTTTGAATTTTCCCCACAGATTGCCTCTCTTGCACAGCAGAGAACAGTTTTTTTTTTTTTTTTTTTCTTTAGGGAGGGAGATAAGGGGGATATCAGTGAATAAAATGTCAATATTTTTCTTCTCCCTTATGATATTCAGCACGAGTAGGATGAGATTTTGTGGTTTGGGCAGGGTGCCACGAATTGTATGGGCCTCCTCTCGCTCGGCGGGGTGGAGAGGGGCAGGTGAGGCGAGCTAACCTGCCATGCTGTTTATTTTCTGTCCAGGCTGGATTGCAGGTTTTGAGAATTCCTGGCTGTCGGTTCTGCTCTTTAGATTACTGTTGTCCCTTCCCTCTCCTGGGGCTTCCCTGAGGCAGAGGATCAGCGGGAGCCGCTTCCCGTTCCCATCTGGAAGGCAGATCCCGGCCTTTGTATGTGCCCGTCTGGCTGGAATTGGGGAGGCTTCCCCAGCTGCCCAGGGATATGTTTTGATCTTTTTCAAACTAATTGCCAGATTGATATCTAATTCATTTCCTTTGACAACTGTTTTGAATTATTGGGGGATATTTTTGATCTGCAGTAGCACTGAAGTGAAGGGGGATATAGCAGCTTTGCGTGGCTGTCAGTGTATTGGAGAGGGTTTTGCGGGTGAAAGAGAGAGTTGTCCCTGCGGGATAAAGGAGCACAGGGCATCCTGACAGCCCGAGACCAAACCGCTTTCGTTCGCCGTTTCCCTTTGCGTGAAGGGGGTGAAAGGGGCGCGCCCTGGGGCGAGGCCAGGCCGGCTTCGCTCGGCGCC
>VZSV01000159.1:1605316-1764641 GCA_013398735.1 Nothocercus julius
TATATATATGTGCGTGTGTGTACGTGTGTGCGGCTAGAGCTATAGGAGGGTCTGGTTATTGTTAAGCTGCGTTTTTGCAAGCCCTTGCTCAAGCGCGTTGTGTGCGGATGAAATAGGCTGCAGAGGGAGAGAAGTCGCGCTGGGGAGGACTTTCTCGTGCTCGCGAACAGAAACGTTGTTGCTCGCCGCGGGGGGAGGCAGGGGGGAGCTAACTGCGCTTCCCAGCCCCGCGGAGGCTCCTGGCGAGGCGCGCGGTCACCGCGGCCGCGGTAACGCGCCCAGCGGGGCGGCCGTGCCCGAGCGGCGCCCCGGCCCTGCTCCCGGCGAGGCAGGAGGGGTCGGCGCGGTTGGGCCCCTCGGTGAAGAGGGGCTGGTCGCTGCCCTCGGTCGTGCCGGGGACTCGCATTCCGTGCGCGCCTCTGCGGAGGTGTGAATACCTTTCGCAATTTGCTTATGAAAAATTCAGGAGTGAAAAATAATCAGCAGCAGCAGCTTCGGGTATCCCCATGGCCTGATGAATGGTTCATGGTTTAGGTGCCTGAGAATTCACAGCCGTTTTAATTAAACCCTTTTGCAGAAAGGCTTCATTTAGGACTTTGTTATTTTATTTATGTTTTTTTATTCTGCAGCCCTGATATGGCTCCCTCTTTCATAAGGTGCCTTGGAAAAGAAAGAGGGGAAAAAAATCACCAGCATATTACCATGGACACAACTATTCCTTATTTATTTATTAGGCTATTAGGGTAATGAAGGAAAGCCATGCATGTCCTGCTGTGCAGATCTTATTTCAGCAAAACTGCCTGTGCTCCTGCTGCTGCCCGTGCTTGATTTTTAACCAGTAAGTGCCCTGCGCTCGTGCCAGCGCCGCGGCTGCTGCACCCTCGCCTTGCGGACACCGGCGATATCCCGGGTTCGGAAGCACCAGCGCGGGCCGGTGGGATCCGTGCTGCGTGAGCGTGCTTCCCCCCCGGTAGCCGTGACTGCGTGTGGGTTCTGCTTCTGTCCTCTGCCTGGTGACGCTGCTCGCGCTGCCGCTCCGGTGCAGCGTTTGCGACGGTGTTAGTGCCTCATGTTGTGTGGCTTTGGCCTCTGGAAGACAGATCTGGTCTTGTATTTGTTGCTAATGTGTAATAATAATAATAATAAGTAACTGTCCTGAGCCCAGCGAAAGCAAGGAGGTGTTTAGCACTCTCAAGGTTACTGGCAGAGTTAGGGCCTCCTGAGTTCAAGGCTAAGTACAGGACTGTGTTGGTTCTGTAATACATACATGCATGTATACATATATGTGTATGTATCAATTAGTGTTTCCTCATAACTTGTATTTATCTTTCTCTTTTTTTCTGATTAAGAATGCTTATTAACTTAAAACAGGAATACTCTTTTTAAAGATAATCCTGCTCTATAAAGGCAGTACTGATGCATGTTACCATTAAGGCAGACAGAAATAGTAATATTTAGGCAGAAAAGCACAGTGATTGTGCTTCCAGATCAGATTTATTGCAAGCCCAAGTGTGTGCATGTGCGCGCGCACACACATATCCCCATCTGCAAGAAGAAAGAAAGGGCGCCTAATAAATTTCACATGTCCAGAAGGCAAACCTAAAAGTCAGGAAGGCAAGAATTATCGTATGCTCCTTGTGAATGCTATTGGTAGCTTCTTTTCTCCTCGGCACATGGTGATTCGGGGAATACAAATATGAGGGTTCCTCCAATGCAATATCATGTCATAAACAGGTCTCTTGTGTTTTCTCTGTTCTCAGGGGGCGAAAGATATTTGTGGAGGAGGGAGAAGGAGAGTTCAGGAAACTCTGAAGCATCTTGCAAATGTGGAATGTCTAAATTTATAGTTTTTGCTAGGATTGAATCTGGAGAAAAAACAGGAATGTTAACCCTTTGTATAAATTGTTTCCTGTTTTGAAGAGCGTGCACTGTATATTGGTACTTGGGTGCATGCGTGCACAGACATGCTGGTCTCTGTGAAAAGATGACAGGATAATGAATAGAATTAATTAATCATAGAATTAATTTATCCTGATGTGTTACTTTATCTAATTTGCTAATCAATTGATGGAAGTGATTTGTCTCTACCTGGTAATGCTGCTCATAGTGCTGATGCAATGCAATGTCTGGTATGGTATTAGAGTTTCATTTTGTATGACTTGGGCTACTGGAGAATTGATCTTTTGTATTTGTTGATACCATGTAATAAAAAGGAGCAGTAACTGGTATCCTGCAGCAGTGAACTCCTCTGGTTAACTACCTGTTCCTACCTGCTGCTGTGGGGCTTTTTCAGTTTTCTGGTTCTTAACTCACTAAATGCCTCTCTACTTGTTTTTAGAGCAAGGCAGATGGGGTTACTGAGTTAGTGCTGATGACTTTAGTTTGTTTTGTTTTGTTTTGAATTGAGACTTCAGCATGTATTTCCTAGGAGGGATGAGCAGTCATGGTGCTTTAGCTGAGTGCTCTGCTGTGAGAGGGGCTTTTTGGTCTGATCCTGAGGTCATCAGTCCCATCCATAATCCCATTAACTTCAGGGGAGGTGTGAATGAGCAGTGTGGAATTAGGCTGTACTTCATGATGCACACATAAAGACAGGGTCAGCACTTGCATTGCTTTGTGTAATTTATGTCATAAAGAGTTGTACCTTTAAACTGCTTATACCTTAGAAAGTGGACAAGAAATCTTCAACAGAAGGGCTTTTTCTTGCAAGATTTCTTGCTTTGGACTTTGCTGCTAGTTCACTTCCCAATTCTGGCTAAGAATAATGTTCAGTGTTCTTTGAAAATTGTTGTTAATTCAAGCCTTTTGAAGTTCTCGGTCATGGGTAGGCTGTTTTATTCATTGCCATTATTGTGTAGAAGAATAGGCCAGGGCTTTTACTTGCTGCTCGAGATTTCTGAAGGAGGATCCTAACAAAAGACTGGGGTTTCAACAATGCTGAGTATCCAGAAGCTTCCCTTTACTTCTTTCCTGTGGGTGACTGGCTCTTAATTTGTATACTTAAACAGGGACTTGTGAGTCTGACCTTGAGCTTTGATATAATTTCAGCCTTTATTCTTATGCAGATTGTGCCATGACCCTTCTCCATGCCACAATTTAAGTGTGTTTTTGGCCAATCTGGTGTCTGGATCAGTGAAGAGGGTTCAGGAAGTGACCATGTCCTGTGCTCACATGCAGCTGAGTTATCACTTATGCAAGCATGGCAGGAAAGGCAGATGTGCTCCTTGAGATGTCGGTTAAAGATGATGTGCTGTGGTTCCTCAGGACTTCGCCGTTCCTCTTGCATGAGAACTGATCCGTGCCAAATTGCAGTTTGGATAATTCTGATCAGCCATTTTGTCACATCCCTGCTGACTCCGCATAGCTATGCCTCCCTCGCCTTGCTGTTGCTGTGTGCTGTTGCTGAGCGCTGCTGAAGCAGGCACGACTCGGAGGTAGATGCTGTTGAAATAAATACCAGAAGGAAGGATGCCTGTATGTTTGCCTTCTCTTGGTATCACATAGATGTCACGAAGCACAATTAAATCATTTTGAATCCCTGCGTTACAGATGCTGTTCATGGGAGTATGTTTAGAAAAACAAGCAGTGTTAGAGGGGAATAGTCAGGCAGAGGAACTGGTTTTGTGACGCGCTTCTCAGATCAGGCCCTTCGTACCGGAACCGGGATGTGTGAACGGCTGCATGTCAGCTGGTCTGTCTTATTGACTGTCTTCCTTTTTGACGCCTGTCTAAATTGTACAGCGTGAACCTGTGTGTTTGGATTTGTCACCCATTCCCAGTGAGAAGAGATGATCTGGATCAATTTACAGGCAAGTTTGTTCCATAGCCTATATACAGTCTCCTTAGCCCTAACCCTAAGGGGTTTCTTATCTACCAATGCCAGCATGGGCGGACAGTTTTTCCACCATTTTACAGGTGAGGGAAATGAGATGTGGAGAGGTGAAGAGATTTCTGCAAGAAATGGTCTTTTATGTCCATCGCTTATCTTGGAACAGTTTGTTGATGTTTGCCCTCTTTACTAACAATACAGACTTTGAAGTGAGTGGCCTTATCTCCAAAAGCAAACTGTGGCTTTAACTATTTTGGGTTTGGATGGAGTAATTCCACTTCCTCACATCCAGAGAACCATGAGAAAATTATTTGGTACTGCAAGGAGCAGAGATTTTCACTGAGCCTGTGGAAAGGGTAAAGAGGAAACACAGTAGCATGGGTAAAAATGT
The DNA here is from genome assembly GCA_013398735.1 of Nothocercus julius. Taxonomy (NCBI): domain Eukaryota; kingdom Metazoa; phylum Chordata; class Aves; order Tinamiformes; family Tinamidae; genus Nothocercus; species Nothocercus julius. The sequence continues at coordinate 1,609,537 of VZSV01000159.1, forward strand.
AGTTTGCCTGCAGGTTTGATTTATAGCTATTTTGATCTTTCAAATAATTAGTTACTTACATTGTATCAGTGAATTTTGCATTCCCACGAGACCAGAAGGCTACTCCAACCTTCTCTAAATGCTGCAACACTTGCACATGCAAGGAGCAGAAATTACATTTTTCCTAGAGCAAAATGAACACAATTAGGATGGAGCTCACTGTGTGGAAAGGGAGACTGATAACAGAATATTGGCCCATTTTTCTTTGTTTCTGTGTCTGTATTGATCTTAGTATGTAAAGGGCAGAAGTAGCTGCCATTTGGTTGTTATTCTGAGCTTTGTGAGCGTCAGCCCGTTTTTTAGAGTCTGCCATTACAAGAGACACCGATGGTGCCCTTGCAGGAAAGCCAGGCACGGTGGGCCTGGCAGCCCAGCTCCTTCTGCAGCCGCAGGCCTTGTTCCTGGTGCTTCCAAGTGGGCCGGGCCTGTCAGCTGTGCGGTGAAACCCGCGGGTGAGTGAGGGGAAGAGGCTGCGCTTGGGGGCTGCATCCCTGGAATTTTGCCCAGCTCTGTCAGGGCAGAAGTGACCTGCAAGGGAGTGTTAGCTCTCACTTATAGCTAACTCAAGCCTGTGGGTTGGAAAAGCTGTGGAAAAGCTACGTGAGCCCTGGAATGGATTAGCATCTTATGTGATGTGGCATTTGTAGCTTCGTTATTGGGGACAAAAAAGAAATCAGATCAGCTTGTCTGAGAGTTTACGGTAGATAATGGTATATGCATGAAACTGTTCTGTCTAGGTAAATTTGTAGATTGTTCCCCATTTGTCACTGGTGGCCTTTAAACAAAGGATAGTACTAGATTGTGATAGATGTATTTGACTCTGACTAGAGTCAACAACTGCTTCCTGTGGCTTCTGTTCTTTTTTGTGGCCTGCTCTGTGCACACTCTGCAAATGCTGTGACAAGGTATTTGCAAGCGGGCGTTCAGATAAGGCACGTTTGTTCAGTGGTGGTATCTGTTATTCCCCCTTTTTGGCTAAATTTTGTAGCAAGTTAGGGAATACAGTTTTGCTTATACGAATGGTTGTTTTTCTTGAAGCTTGGGTGTATTTTATTGGCACAAGAAGTGCCTCTCATCCTGCCACACTTGTGCTTTGGGGTGAAGCAGTGTCCCAGAGCACAGGTTGTCCCGAGAGGCCACCAGCTGTAGGACACGGAGCTCACCAACCCTTGTGTGTTGCTCGACTCCTGGCTGTGCCCTGCGGGGCTGTGACAGGAGCAGCCCAGACGGTGCTGGCGACAGGGGGAATAGCTGGGAAGGCTCAGGGGATCCCTCTGTGTTGTGCCTTGGAGGATGGCCCAGGGCCTGGGCACCAGGTAGTCCTCTGGGATCGGACGTGGTATTGTCCCTCGCAAAGAGCCTGAACTCCAGCTGGGTCAGGCTGCTTAGAACTCCTACCTGTCCTGGCACCAGGTGATGTGAGAATCCCTTTGGAAAGGACTGAGGGTATTTCCAAAGGCAAATTCCTGTTTCATCTTGCTTGCCTGGAATTACCCCTGCGAGGGTAGGTGGTGTCTAGAGACTGTTCAGTTTGGGGGCTCCTCGCTGTGCTGCCTGTGGCTGTACCCCAAGTTTTCCCTGGGAATGCCATCAGAGTTCCTTAACACCCATCCCAAGGTCCCTGTGGGGAAGGGAGCGGAGCGGCTGCTCTATGCGGATACAGCCTCTGTCCCCTGAAGCCATAGAGAAGATCCTGGTATTAATTAAAGGACTCCCCTCCCTTGTGTACTGACAGAGACGTTATACGTATGCTTTATATCAATTTAGGGATACTAGTCAAGCCTTTTGTTGCAGTAAATTACTGCTTGGCACCCTCTACCAGTACAATGTATATCCCGAGAAGAAAGCAGTTAGGTACAAGGCATCATCACATTACTGGGAAAATAATACATCTCATTTTAGATGGCGGTGAAAAGCTATATATGCCCCAGAGTTAGCACTTCAGGAAAAGCATGCTGAGGTATCACCATTTCAGCAGCTGCAGTGTGATGTTGTGAGCACTGGCAAGAGTACTCCCGTAACATGTTTCCATAGGGGACCACATACTTAGTTTTGTTTCTTTTCTTGATGGCACAGCCAGACCTTCCAGGACAGCTAGACTGAAAGCTCTTGGGCTAGTGCATTATTAAAAGAGGATGCCAAATATTTTACACCTTTGCTTTACCTTTTTTTTTTTTTAATGTATTGATACTTTATTCTTCTTGTTTTAAGAGTTTAAAACAATGGAAGAATAAAATAATCACAATATATGCTAAAAATCTATATGGTTTTCTTGTAAAAGGTTCAGGAAGAACAAAGCTTTGTAAAACATTTGTATCCTCCCGGTAGCCATGTTTGTTTCTTCTTCCTCACTTTCCATACAGTATTTCTCCTAATTTGTTTTGTTGATTAACAGCTGCCAAAGATACTTTGTTGTGGGCTTGGGGGTTTTGCTTGTTTGCTTTTAATAGAGATTTTACTACGCACTTTCGTCCAGCACATCTGAGCTTTTCTTGTGCAAGGTGTTACATGAATGTAAAGTAAATGCAAGTCCATGTACATGGGTTATTTTCTAGAAGATGCAACATGAGTGAACTAGATATAACATTTATTAAGAATTTGTAATTTGTCTTCTATCTGGCCATATTTTTAGGCACCTGCCTCTTAGCATTTCTGTGAGTTGGGAGTTTTTACAACCAAGTAATCAGATGCACCAAAAATCATAGAGAACCCAATCCTGAGGATCACATTTCCACAGATACTGAAGACACTTGGATCTGAACTTAGTGCCTTCAGCACATTAACAAAATATTGGTACCGTGTTTGTTTGGTGATCTAGCATCTGGGTATTTCAAAGCTTAGTACAAACTGTGTTGCTGCTCTTTCAAAAGTGGTGCTTAATTGCACACACAGCAGCACTGCTGTAGCAGGAACAGTCTATTGGAGTGACTTAGCTCTTTGTGACCTTTCTTACAGCAGGTGCCATTAAATTGCATCCAAGCAGCGCTGGCACTCACTAAAATCAAATCCTCCTGACACTAGGCCTTGTGCAAATATACCAGACAGCACTAACCCAGCATGTGCTTAGCTTAAGTGAGGAAGGAGGCCAGGCATGGGAGAGCTCCAAGGATGGAGGCAGTGGGGCACAGTGCTTCTGCTGGGGCTCTCGTGAGAAGAAGAAAGTAGGACCTTGTGGGCTGGAGGCCACGGCTTCCCTCCCCTGCTCATGGTGCCCAGGCATTTGGCCCCTTGGCCCTGCTATCTGGCATCGTTGGGCACTTTGTGTGTTCAGCATGTGCCTACCCTGTGTTGCTACGGCACAAAACCAGCAGTGGGAAAAGAAAAAAGCTTTCCAGCATCTCTCCCTTAGCAGGCTGTGTTGCTTTATGAGACTTCCACTGTAGGCTAGTATTTTCATAAGTAATGCACTGGTTATTCAATTCTGAGATATATTATCTATAGCAAAAATGTCAGAAAGTACTTAAAAAGATGCTTTTGACATCTTAACAGAGGAAAAGCTATTTCACTGTCTGTAAGGTGGATACTCATGTGATAGAACAGATCTTCAAGCCTGACTCTCCTTTCTCTTTATTAACAGTAAGTTTGTATTGAAATGTTCTTAAAATGTATATCATTACAGTTTCAATTTGCTAGGCACTTTCTGGAACACTGTTCGGAGAACAGTGTCCGTATTTTAATCATAGGGCCACGCTTGTTTTCTTTCTATGTATGAAAATATTCATACATAGAAAAAGGAAACAAAGAAAACCCCAAAGGCTGTTTTATATTATAATTCCTGGGTCACGGGCCCTGTCTGTATAACAAATGGATATGAATGGGGGCAACAACTGGCAATCAATCTTTGTGCTTACGATACTGAACAGGAGATTGTTAAGCTTGAATTATGTTGTTCATATTTCATTTCTAATTAGTAATGTGATGCATACATCTTGATGCTACAGTTATGATCATCTATAAAAGAATCAGTGTGTCTGCTTGTGTTACAAATAAAAAGAATTCTCAGAGCAATGATATAGCAAGCAAGTAAATTAGCTGGAGGTTCTTGGGCTAGAAGCAATAGAAGGACAGAAGAGAATCTTGTTATTTAGTTCTGAATGATGGAAAATGAGATAGCCTTAGAAGTCAGATATTCCATATAAAATCATGCAGTTTAGTGTAGGAAAGGAGTAAGGCAGGGGTGTTCCTTCTCACTGCAGCTGGCTGGAGTTTGTGGCACTTCTACCAGTAAGTCTTTTTCTTCACTTTATGTATTTGTGTCTTTTTTTCTTTACATGGAATTTTAATGAGCAAGAATGTAGGTCTCTTATTTTGCAATCAGATATCAGATTGCTGACAGGAACAGAAGCACCTCAGCATCTCCCCTTGCATATGGAGGGAAGGGTCATGGAATTAATGTCTGATGTGGCCGGTCTACAGTTGGGAGGTGGCATCTGGAGAAGCACTAGCTGTTTTGGGAGGCAGCATCATGGGAGAGAGGATGTCATCCCCTTGCCTTCATGTTTGCTCTTTCTTGCTCTTTTGGGTTGCCTTTTGCTAGAACAAGCAGACTATTTGAGCACTCAGATTTGCATATTTGTGCTTGCTGCAAAGCACAGTGTCCCGCAAGAACCCACCATGGGGACCCACCAAGTGCTTTGCTGCTGCCGCTGCAGTCGCCAGGGCTCAGGGTGAGCTGTGGTGCTCTGTGACTCATCCTGCTCCACGTTCTTCCACAGCCCTCCTTGCCAGCCCCAGCTCTCATCCAGGCTCACTGGAGCTGGTGGAAACTGTGTCACTGGCTTCAGTCGACGAGATTCATGCAGAAATGTTTTGGGCTGAGTTGTCGGGACTGGATGTTAAATAAGTTGTCTTTTTTTTTTATTTTATTTTTTTTAATATATATATTGAAATAAGTTGGCCTGGAATTAAAGAGAGAAAGAATGTGGAAATTCTGCAATATTATTTTAGTTCTTTGTTGCTTTTAGCAATGCTTCAGGCACAAAAGACAGAATAATCTCTTACTGTCCTACCACAACCCACATGATTTGCGGCAGGTGCCAAAAACTCCTGTCAAACGCCCAGCCCTGTGACTCTTGCTGCCACTGCAGAGATTTTCTGTTGTAAGGAGGAACTTCTGGCACCTTCTGAAGGCCATTCCCTAGGGAAGGCCAGGTCACAAACTGGGCAGTGTCAGTTCCTGTTAGTCCTAGACTTGTACCAAGTTTCTTGGGGAATTTTCCCAATCCTGGCTTATTCGCACAAACACTTCAGTTATCTTTTGATTACCACTGAAACTGGGTGTGTGTTGTTTTTTTCCTTTTTTTTTTAATATGACATTTTTTGCCAAAAATTGTTCTGCTGCTGCCTTAAGTGAGCATGTGTGGCAAGAGAAATAGTATGGCTTTAAAAAGGCAAATTATCAAACTTGCACACTGTCATAAATGCTTGCAGTTCAGCTATGTGAAATACTACATATGTAGTTTCCTATAGTAGTATTTTCCAATAAATAACTAAAGCCTAACAGTAAGAATTAAAGAAAAAGACTAAAATTTTATGCTGAATGATTAGTCCGCTACTAGGATTTTCCAGTATTCTAGCAGTTTTAGGCTGTCTGGTCTCCCCTACCTCTGTGATGAAGATAGGGAAGTCTAGGAGCTTGAGACTCATTACCAGCTTTAATTAAGATCCATGTGTTGTGATGTAAGCTAAAGGAAAACCATCATCAGTAGCTCAGTGCTCTGCACTTGGACTCCTCCAGGTTATGTACACTCATAAGCCAATTCAGTGACGTCTTTACAAGTGAGATCTAGCAGGTCCATAAAAGGAAATCAATCATAATAACTTTTATGTAGACCTATGACCTTCAAGAATATCACACTGCTCCTCTGGCCCATCAACAAGAATTCAGTCACCTGGCAAATCATGTCCTTGTGAATCCTAAAATAAGAGCATGAGGACACACTGGAGCCTTCTGCTAGCCCGGTAACATTGACCAGCAAGAACCTCTGGCTTCCTGAACTACTGGGCATGGCAGACGTCCATGTCCTACATAACTTCATGTTGATCTAGTCACTAGTTGGTAGTCAGCTGCTTAGACAAGGGTTAATCCTGCGAGAAGTCTGTTTCACTTGGTACCTTGCCAAACTGTGGTCTGGTCTAGTGTTCATTCAGAATTAATTAATTCTCTTTCTTGTGGCTTAGCAAAGTAAGGCAAAAAATGAATGCCATTCACCTGGCCTCGGCCCTCGCTGGTTGCCTTGCTCTAGTTCACGTGTGCTTTGGAGCAGGGCTCTGTGAAGCACCTGTCAGGCCACTTAATGTAGTATTTCTAACAAGGGAGGTTTCTATTTCCAGCTCTATTTCTGGTTTAGTGCATGGTGACAGGTAAATTGCACAACATTCTTCTGTGTTTCCCTTTTCCCATTTATGATGTGACTTGAGAGTTCTAGCTTGCCGATCAGGATTGCCTTCTGTTGTACACTAAGGACCACATTTTTTGTGCTAGTGCTCAAGGCCATTGTTCTCATTTTTGGCCAGGAAGGGAATATTGTTTCTGCATTTAATATCTGAATTTACATGCATACATAAATGATGCAGGAAGCAATGTTGATGGCTCAGAGCAGGGCACTTCTGTTAGGTACATGCTGACAGTGCACATGGTTAGTGGACTGATGAGTGAAAATGTGAAATAAAGGTCTGACCATCTCTACCTGGTGCTTTGCATGTACAGAGGCATCAGCTCAGGCTTCACCCCCTGATTTCGGCTGTGGCACAAAGACAGTTCCAACCATCTGCTGAGAGCTGTTCCAGTGGGTACAGGGTCTTTCCCTGCCTGTGATTTGCAGGAGGGGCTCGGGGTCATTACGAGTGGAAAGTGTGACAGATGTGCAAGACACTGATCTGTGTGGAAACAGGACATTTTTGGAATTAATCTTTACTGCCATAAGGTTCAGCTCTAAATACTGGAGCTTTCATCATTTTCTGTGGTCAGTATTTTATGCAAGTTGAGAATACGGAGCTGCTAATCAAAAGATTTTCAGACGCAGGGTTACGTTATCTTTCATTTCTATGTTGCTTTTCCCTTGTGAAATGTTGAGATAAACATTTTTATAGCCATGGAGTGATTGTGGAGCATATGTTTCTGTAAAAGCTGTCATTTTCCACGGAGGGCTGCTGTTTCTATAAGCCTGGATTCAGGATGTGTACTACGTGCCTGCTGTAACCCAGCTAGGTACAGTGCTGATACCTGGCGTTGAGAACCAAACCCAAATGCACAGCTGCAGTTTTTGAGGCCAGATCTAGGTCTGAGTAAGAAAAATGGTTTAATTTTATACAGCAGAGAACATACACTGTAAGTGCCCTGGAATAGACAAGGACAGAGGACCTTTATTTACGCTCTTGGATCATCTAATTGCACAACAGGGACTCTGAGGCAGATACATGGTCTAATAAAAGGGCATCTCTTCAATCCACTGGGTACCCTGGACATTAAAAGAAAAGAACTAAAATAACAGGCTGTCACTTTCCTCCAGCCTTATTATACCTCAGAACACTCCTCTGGTACTCTGGTATGTCACATAAATAACTTAAATTAAAAAGTCCCATGTGCTGTCCCTGGGGTCCCAAATGGTTCCTATATTTCTAATGGAGCCGCCATTCCCTGAGTTTCTGACAGGGTGATGCTAAGTTCACCCAATACGTGCACAGTGCTCGCATCCTTGGGTATAAATTACCTGCCTGAGCCCATTCCTCCGATATCGGCGTTCTTCTAATGAGGGCTGGGCCTTTAGGTCTATAAGGTTTTTTTTTTCTTATTTTTTTTTTTTTTAAGTGCTAGCACAGAATTAGAGATGTTGATATGCCAAAATTGCTGGTTTTGCTGTGGGAGCTGCTCCTAGGGGATGCATCGTAGATCTGGGCTTCTGTCAAGAGAAGGGCTGTGCCCAGAGCCCACTGGAGCTGTTACAATAACGTGTGTGGCTCCTGGCTGACCAAGTTGGGCCTTTGTGCCGGGGAGCCCCAGCTGTGGACCAGGAGGTCCCAGCCAGCCCCAGGGATCATCCCCGTTCCCGGAGCTGAGCGCAGGCCTCGCAGTGTGGAAAAGCAGGATGACCAAACGGGTGCGTTGCTGCTTGTTTTGCCACGGCCTTCTGCAGCAATGACAAGTGCCGAGCTATCCCAACTCCACTGACTATAGAAGGCATCTACAGCGCTAGTCCTTGGCTAACTTTTGGATGCCCAAATTAGGAAAACTGGATCCACGTAAGTGAAGAAGCTCCAGGAAGCAGAAAGCAAGGATCACTTAGCAGAAGCTACTGGAGATTTCAGCGGACAGTAGTTTGTGTGCTGACTCTCAACCAGCAGCTGTTTTTCCTTCCTTATTCCACAAGAAAACCCCACTAGATTTTAAAATGTTTTTAACCACAGAAATGTAATGTTATTCAAATCTTATGATAATTTCCTTTCCTACCATTTTAATATTTTATAAGAAAATGTAATTTTGAATTTAAGAATTGTTTATGATCTAATAGAGCAGCTAACTTCCTGCTAGATTGTCATCCTCAAGCAAAGAGAGGTTTTATTTCTGTACCCAGCATATGCAAATGGCTGAAATGAATGCAAGATTTGCTATTTGCATGGGGACTTCTGCAAACTATTATCAAGTGACCTACAAAGGATAAAAAGTAGCCTTACAACTTTTGTGGGTTTTTCTTTCTATTCTGTAGAAAACAAGAGGCCCAAAGGGCCTCTCTTTTCTCACTCTAATTTTCTTGTATGAGAGATTTTGTTTTTTTCCTTTACTTAAAATAGTCAGATTTGATGCATAACTGATGATCTGGTAGAATTATCTTAGTGATGAGACTGAAAGCTGGTTCACTGTTGGGAGAATTTTTTAAATAACTCGCACACCTGAATAAATATTTGAGAGAAAAGTTGTTTTCTAGAATTTAACACCTTGCTCAGATGAATGCCTGAAGGAGCTGTAAGTCTATACCAAACACCTGAGAAGAACCACGAAGCTCAAAATGGAGATGTGTTTTAAATGAAAGACACAGACAGCAGAAATGTCCCGAACATTTCGGTCTTCTTAGACAGTTTTCAGGCTGTTAGGAACTAGAAAAAAAGAGGGTACAGTACTTAAAAGGTCATCTTACATGTATTATGCCAAGTCCTAGCATCACACTGATAAGATGTTATTTGCAGTGGTAAATATTAACTAAATAAGTTCAATAAGACTTTTTGTATCAAACTAGCTAAGCTGTGACTGTTTGCTATGAGTAAAGATGAGCTCACCAGCCTTTGTCCTCACCAGCCTTGCAGATCTTGTTGCAGCTTCTGTGCCACTGGAAGTAGTTGAGTACAGGAAATACCCTTTTTTTGTTGTCTGTTAGTTTTTAGTCTGGTTTTAGGGAATGATTACATTTGTGTGTGTGTGTGCTTTGTTTTTATCAGGTCCTCATCACACTGCAGTGGCTTTCTTTATAAAAACTGGCGTTGGTGAAGGGTCTGTGTGTGCATATGTATATGTATGTATACGTGTGTGTGTGTATATAGATATAGATATATATATATATATATATGTGCATGTGCCTGGGTGGTGAGATGCACAAGGCTGAGGTGGGAAGGGCTGCTAGGAGCAGTCTCGTTATGTAGAACAGGGTTGTCCTCCCCTCGTAGGAAATGAGGTGAGGCAGAAAGTCAAACCCCGTGCTTTGCTTCCAGACAGAAAACAAACTCTAGGCTGCTCATTCTCTCTTATTAACTCATGTATCTTGTTAATCCCGTGAATGTATGTCCTCTGGGAAATGTTTTAAAAATGCCTGAAATTAGTTATCCTATTGAATTGATTTGATTCACTGAGAGGCTTAGGAGAAGTATTAAAAAATTAGATTATTTTTTCTTAAGCTAATTCATATAAACCTGAAAGCTTTTCTCATTAGCTGCAGTTTAGGATTATGCTTATTCAGCTCCATGGGATGGATGGGGCTGTTGAACCGAGTGCCATTAAGTGCTCTCCTGCCGTGGCAGCAGCTTTGGGTGCTCGTTACCCCTCCGCTCAGAGCAGGAGGGTCTGCGTGCTGTGCTCCTCGGGCCTCGGAGCGCACGGCTCGCTCCCGCCTTGCTCCTGCGCAGCAGGTGCCGTGCGGTGTTAGTGGTCCAAGGTGCCCGTTCTTGGAGCGAATTCCCTGGCTCACAAATACCAAGGGGAACGCGTGTCTCTGCACCTTCCTGTTTCTGTATTCGCTGTGGGACAGCAAGGAGAACTTAATTTGAGAGCAGAATCCCAACTGAGTCTTTCCAGCCTCTGTGCTTCCCCACATTGTTGCTGTTTATTTTTAAGGAATGGATGAGGGGATGATACTTGTTTTAGGATGTGGCTCTCTTTAAACTGAGGTTTAACCTCAAGGCTAGATTAGGAATAGGGTTTTGATTTGGATTTGAACAAACTGATGTTAACGGTGTTGCTTGTTGAATAGTGGTAAAGTAGGCTGTTACTAACACTGCTGGTACTGTCCCTGGGAGATGTGAATCTTCCATCTTAGTTTGAACTGCAGGTTATCTGGTCTTGTTTTTCTTATTAATGCAGTGTAAGTACACACTGTGTGACCTGGTGTGTCCTAGGGCATCAGTTTTTGGACATACTTGGAGAAGACCAGAGATCCTCTGAACCACTGAGGAGTGTCAATAGATGTGAATAGGCAAGTGAAAAATCTGGCCCCAGTTAAATAGCTAGAGTAAAAACCAATAAAATACAGATAAAGAAAAGCTGGCCCTATCATGGCAATGCATCCATCCTTGATTTCTATCCATCAGGCTGATAGACAAAGTAAGGAAAGAAAAGATGTGAGTGTAGGTAGCTGTTTTTGATTACTCTAGTGACACCTTTCAGGTCTGTGATTCTCAGGGTTGCTGGTGTCAAATTGAATGAGATTACCTTGAAAAGCTAGTGCAAGAAGACAGCAATGCCTCGCATGCCCAAACGCATGATACCTGTGTGCTTATCTGCAAAATCACTAGCTTAGAGAAAAGGAAGATTTTTGAAGGGAAGGTAATGTTAGAAGTCCTGCAGCGTGTATCGTGTTGCCGGGATGCTGTTAAGACTGATAATGGTCAAGTCTTTCCTTACCCATGCTGCACTGTCTGTCTAGGTATGCCAAGATAGGCAGCACCTTGTCAGGAAGTGTAGGAACAGCGGACTGTTCCTATGTTGCAGCCTTTCTTTCTTCGCAGCCTTACGGACGTCATCGTCACGGTGAGTCTGAAGCAATCACCAATGTGCATTTTCCTGAAGAGTACTTCTGCTGCCCACTTCCCTGAGGGAAATGCCTTTGGGTATTTTTAGCTCCTTCTTGAAGGAACCTCAGTGTTGTATGCAGAAATAAAATGTTGTCCTTTCTCTTTCTGAGCCATCCTAGGGCTACCAAAGCTCTATTTTTATACCTGGAAAAAAGTTCACATTCTTCTGTGATATTAATTTTCTAGGGCAAGTTCAGGGCAGGCTGTATGAGGCTCTCGTGGAAGACCTGCCTAGCACATGGGCCCCAGAGGCTCAGGCACACAGTAATTCTGTTCCAGTAGCAGAGCTGCTGTAATTGTAATGTGTAATTAGGGTGTTACACATGCCCTCTTTCACTGGGGGTGTGTGATCGTATTTAAATTCTCAGGTGGTAAGCAGTGAAGAGTTGAGCGGTAGAGAGAAATTGTTGAATGGTTGTGTAAACTATATCCAAAAGTCCTTTTATATTCACATATGTCTCTGTGAGTCTTCAGAGTCAATCCTCCAAAACGGTATCCAAACATTATCCAAACAGTGTGGGTGCTCCGAGAGTTCTCCATCTTCCCTCTTCTTTCGCTACTAAGGCCTTAACCAGAATCCTTCATCTTGTATCCTTGAAGATTGCATGTATGTGGCATTTTAAAACTAAGATTGATGCTGGATGGCTCAGGCTCTAGTGATCAGATTAAAATTGATTTATTTGATCTTTGATGGTTTTCATGTACTTAATTTATTAGGTATTTCAGATTACTTAAATATTTTTTCTTTTCCTACCTCACTCTTGACTTCCTTAGAAAAGGAAAAATAAAAGTGTTATTTTCATAGCGATACTAAGGTGTTCCAAGTGCAGGATTATTATTTCTTTGCAAAAATGAATAGATAAGGCGAAGAAATTCTTAGAAGCTTCTGGAACCCAAGTGAATGAGAATGAGGCCTCAGAGAAGTGCTGACTCCCTACTGTATAGCCAATGTCACAAATATGTCTCTTTTTTAAGCTTTCTTCCTTTCTTTTGTCTTTCCTTCCTTCCTGTCAGCAAAATTTACAGCCCTACTGGTTGCAGAGGAAAGGATGAAAATGTGGTTTCTAAGAATTTGGAATCCAGAAGTAAAAATAAACCATAGAAATACAAAATGTATTGTTTGTGTGGTCAGCTTAAGAACAAAGCAAAACCTCACAACTTAAAAGAAAAATGTGATGACTTGAGGGGACCAACTCTTCTCATTTCTGACTGCTGAACCGTGGCCCAGATTTCAAGGTGGTTGCCTTCTAGGACAGGGACAGCTGGCAAGTTGAAGCCTGGTGTCACTCATGACACAAATCTTGCTTCAGAGCTCCTGCCATGACTCTTCCAGCTCTAGTGAGCTTTAGGCCCAGCCCAGACAGCAGATATTGCAAATGTTTTGCAGTTTGTTCCCATAAAATACTGCAGTTGTGTTCTCCAGTCTGCACGCTGGAAGCCAAAATTTCCTGCTGTGCAGCCCTTTGCTGGAACCAGCGTGCGTGTGTGTGTGTGCTCTTATTCCAAGGCTTGCCCCAAGATGCGCCTGAGATGCAGGCTGCTGGTGAGCAGACCCTGTTAAATGTTTCCACGTGCTCCCCGTCATGTCCTGCACTGCACCTATTTCTCGTGTGATCCAGGGGAGCGAAGCACTCCCAGTTGGAACATGCTCTGGGGCGAGTTTGTGTGGACGAGCTGTGGTGTCTTCAGCTGCAGCAAATCGTGCTGCTGATGCTGCATTTCCAGTGGCTTTAGTCTTTCAGGTTCTGTGCTAAATACATGCAGTCCATACAGTTCTTGCTTAGGCCTATTTTCAGACATTCAGAAAAATTCTGAAGTAGTCATAAGAGGTACAGTCTAAGTTGTGCATTCAAGGATTTTGGTGCAACTGGTGTTAGGGTGTTTGTTGGAAGGGCAGTGGGAGGACTCATGGCACCAGCTGAGTTGCCTGAGCATTAGAAAGGGCTCTGCTTTTGCCCTTTTCTTCCAATGAGCAGAGCTGAAATTCTGCCTTTGCTTTTACTGGGCCAAGTATTTTTTGGTGAAATCTAAAAAAGGCTATGAAAATGTTTGCCGCAAGAGATAAATTTATAACTGTTGCATTCAATATATGTCCTTTTAAATTGAAACAACATAGAGGGTTTAATTCAGTGCAGAATAAATCTCACTTTTGTTGCACTGATTTGTATAAAACTAGGTAGCTCTGCTCTGCATTTGCCTCAACTGTTTATATTACTTAAAATGTCATTCCAGAGGAGAGCTTGGCTTAGGACTGCAGTGAAATCCATTTTATTCCATGTATGGCCCTGGTCTCCCAAAGCTATTTTAGTGGGTAGCTAGAAAATATTTTTTAGTGAGCCATAATTTCATTTGTGTTTATGTTCATTGGCCAGCTCAGTGAGGGAGCTGCACTGCTCTGCAGTTCTGCCCTGTGCCATTTCAGGGGGAAAAAAAAGGCAGGAATTTTCGGGCACAGGCCAGGGTTGTGTTTTTCAAATGTTTTCTTTAAAACGACATATTGAAGTCACTGTGCTCTAAGTTCAGCTACTGAGAAATGAAACCCTTCTGTGTATAACAGAGGCTCTGTTTAAAGATGAGGAAAAAAAGAGAGAGAGAAGAGCTGGCACCTCATGCTGGTGTTGATCTTTACCAGACTCCAAGCACTTCCACTCAGTTGCTGTTGCTGGCCCCAGCTTTCGCGTTTCAGCCGTCCGAGACTCATAGCTTTCCATGGCTGGAGGGATGGGGCAGATCAGTGCGTTCAGCAGTGGCATCAGGAGGGGTTATTTAAGTTTTTATCCTTGGGAATGCATTGCAATAATTCTCCAGAAACCCGGGGTAAGGAAATGGCAGCACTGTGCTGCTCTGGGAATGGCAGCCGTGTGTTTGTCTACAGGATGTTGCCCTCAGAGGGCATCCCCAGCAAGCGCTTAGGGAGATGCGTTTCTTCCACTGTGTTTTCAGTTTGGCATTATTCCATGCTAAAGAAATCATTCTGAATCTTTTTACATTTGAGATCCTGTTTGGTACTTGTTCAAAATGCCCCCTGATAATAACTGATGCAGTGTGACCTTTTGGTTTAGGGGAAATGCAAGAGTGATATTTATAATTATGTGCATCGCTAGAAATAGTCTTCCATGCTGTTGAATACTCATTTGAAAGTGGAGAACCAGCACCTTCTTCCTCTGCTGCAAGTAGCAAACCGTTATTCCAGTTTGGCTGCCCAGTTTCCTCCATATAGAGTAAGGCCCTTATTACTTTTCCAGGGGATTTATTCTTGGAGTTAAAAGGCAAATTACACCTCTGACTGTGCATGCAGCCTTTGCATGGAGGCTACCAACTGCTGTCATCTGTTATTAGCATCTCTATACTTTCAGTGACCTGGAGCCAGATTTTCAAAGGTATTTATTTGCTTAAGAACCATTAGACTCTAAATGGGATTTCAGAATTGCTTAAGTAAGTTAGCCAACTAATTCACACTGTAAATCTGATTAGGAGGCTTCATGTGTCTGAGGGTGCCTAAATACCTTTGCATAGCATCTGCTGGACACGAGCAAATTGCCCGGGAGCGTTCCTACTTTCCCTGAAGACCACAAAACAGTCAGAACACAATGGGTTTTGATAGCTTTTGAAATGAGGAGGATTTAAAGTGCTGAAGGAAAGGTGAAAGCTTCATTTTTTTGATTGCTCTTTGTCTTCCAGAGTCGCCAGCCTGGGTCTGTATTGCAGGGTTGGGCAGCAGTGGCCATGGGGCTGACAGAACACACAGTCCTTGCTGCTTTCACTGTAGCTGGGCTACAGTCTGAAGCTATTTCATGCTTCTTTCTTTGGATAAAAATAAAATTTTACAAGAGGCATTAGCAACTGTCAGAGTTCTGCAGTAGGTATTTGTCAGCGTGAACCTTAGTGTCTCCTCATTACCATTCCTTGCATTGCTTTCAGTCAGCTCCAGTTCTTGCAAAACTAAGTTTGCCTTTCAGGCATGTGTTCAACAGACTAATCACACAGAACCTTCTGTTTGTTCCAAACAAATTCCTTTCAAATGATATAAAATTTTTCCATTTGCCTTGGGTGCTTACCTTGATATGCCTAACAAAGGAGAAATGAGAAAAGGTGGGTGTTATGTTTACTCTTTTACATGGGTGATGTGAAGAGTCAGACTTTGGCAGTCCTGAATTTTAGGCAGTCTAAATTGCTTATTTCTCTCTTGAGCTTAAATGCCACAGTAGTGAGAAGAGCTGAGTTCTGCACCTCCAGCAAGCAGTCTGAGTAACAGCCTCCGTCTGGAAGCTGGAGAAGTGCAAGTGTGAGAGAGACTGAGCCATCCTCATCCGTGTGTGCCTGTTCACCAAGACTCTTTAAGGTGGGCAGTGAATTCCACAGGGAAAACTTGTCTTTCATATCACTATTTCTGGTATGGCTCAAACCTGAGATTGTTGAACAGCCAGTGCATGTTGGGCAATTGCACCAGCCCTGTTCATTCATCATGTGGGTACTCTGGCTAGGTTTTATCTGTTCCAGCATTATACCATTGCTGCGTTTTTTTCATTTTCTTGTTAAAAATTCTCTGGGGATAAATGCAAAAATTGTCCATCAAAAAAGCACTGTTTAGAGGCATCTTCTTCATTTAACTTAAAACATAAAGCATTTGGCTTTCCTCTGCAACCCTTGGGAATTTTTCCTGTCAAATAAACCTAATATTCATTGAGAACAAAAGAACACAGCTATGACTGCCATTAAAAGGGATTAGGATAGTGCAGCCAAGGAAACCTTTATTAGCATATAACAGTATAACGGTAGAACAGCCCTCAGTAGTAAATGGTTGTTCAACACAGCCCAAAGCTAGACCACATGCATAGATTTTAGTATTTACTGCAGCCTCTGAGCTTATGGTCATAGTTTTCTAAGCAGTAGCAGGAGAGGTACCTCCTTTTAAGCAAAGGATTCCAAACTTCAGCTTCTATGTGGCCAATACTCCCAGAATTTTTTTGTTTTTTGGACAAGGAAAGGCCTAATGAATAACAAAAGAGCAGCAAAAAATTGTTACTCAGAAGCACAGTGATGTTCAAAGAAATTTACCATGCCATAAAGCTTAAGTCTCAAATATCAAAGAGTTGTTTTTCTCCATAACTAACTTTGAAAAGTCAAGTCAAATTTCCTTATTTATGGCTGGGAATTTCACAGGTGCTGAAAGGCGTGAATTTCTTAATGGTAGTTGGATTCCCAAGTATCTTGGGACTCTCTGAACATCGTGAATAGAAAAAGTCAATAACCTTTTCTGAGAATGCACTGTATGGAGAGGACAAAACACTTTTTTTTTTGAACGGTAGTTTGCAAAAGGCTGTAAGTACAGCCAGGAAAATATGACTGTATTCATAGTTATAATGGCGTACTTCTGCCATTTGAAATGCTGAAACTCTGGTGTAAGCTGTTAAGTCTATTAATATACATTTTAAAGTATTCCACTGCAGCTTGAATGCATCTGCTTGGTTTTTGGCAGTAGGCAGTTTTGGTTTGCACTGGGTTGCATACTAAGTATAGTTGGTTAATTAATATTTAATTGCTGTTAATGCAGAGGTTCTTGTTACATAAGGAAACTATATTGTACATGAAAAGCCCCTAAGGCCTTCACTCGCATTAGAAGTAGAATTCTGAATATTTATTATGAAACTTGCTAGTTTACTCTGATTTAAGTTATCTTTGATATGGCTTGATGTGGAAGCTCTGTGTTTACTTGGTTTTCCTTGTTAGCATTAATGGGACAAAGCCTTGCTAAATTCTTGAGCATGATAAAAAGGGAAGGATCAAACATGATGGAAAAGACTGTGGTGTTTGATTCTTAGGCTGAAACTTGGCCAGTGCATGGTATGTGTTTGTGCAGTATTTCTAAGTACTGTGATACTACAAACAATAAATAACTCACTGCAGCCTTTATTACTGTCTAGAGACTCATGGAAGCAAGAGAGGAACCAAACATTAAAGGCTTGGAAATTAAGGTGTGATACTAATCCTCATTGCAATGTCAGGAGCTAGAGCAAGTGTATGAACAGTAAAGAAACTCAAACCCTTGGAAATAGGATGTGCATCCTTAATGTCTAACCCCCCCACCCCCAGGTGAATTTGTCCTTCCTCTTCTGCGTGCTGGTGGATCTGCATCCCCTCCTCGGATGGGAGGGCATTGCAGCAGGTTGTGCTGCAGTCTCACCAGTCTGGCTGCTGCTCAACAGGCATCGCGTTGCCTGCGGGAGCAGATCCCGAATTAGTCCGAAGTCCCAACAAACAGGGCATTCAGCGCTCAGACAAACAAGGTGTTTTGGTGAATGACGCTGCAGCTTGAGAACTGAGCAGCTCCTGTGCGTCTCTGTTAGATGTGGTGACCTGTCCATTTGATAGCAGGCTCAGGCTGTCCTGAATATCACATTTATTTGTTTGACAGTTACTGTGTTTCCTTGTCAAGAGCTCAAATGGTTCATCGATAGCAGAGATCCTCCTGCAATAGTTTGTTCATTAAACATGAAAATGGCTTACACATGATAATGTTGGGAAATCAGAATGAAAAGCGCTTTACATTTAAAACACTGGGAGCAAAATAGCTTTTCACGTATGTTCCTTCATAGTGTCTTCCTCCTTTGAGCGCTTTTTGCAGCACTATTCCCAGAGAGCTGATCTCACTAACAAGAAGCAGGGACTGTAAGATAAGCCTAAAGCCTTGATCAGATACCTGTGGGAAATCTGTGTATCATGGAAAAAATAGCTTTTTTAAAAAAAAACAAAAAAACAAAAAAACAAAGAACCTATTGTGATGAAGATCTGTGGATATTATTCTTTGTGTAATGCCAAGAACAAGATCCAGACTCAGGAAATAGTATTTAACTTTATTTGTTATCTTGCAGTTTCAAGTCCTTCAGCTTTTCTCTGCAGGGACTGAATCAGAGGAAAAGCACGCAGTTTTCTCAGGAGATACAGTAGCTTGAGGAGTCTCCAAGAGCCTTTTCTCCAGGTCATTCAATGTGTCTGCTCTTTGACCGCTAACAGCAAAATGATAAACTGTCTTTTACTGCAGCCTGGATGTCAACAAGGGTGGTAAAGATGAAAGGGTGTCATATCTCCAATTTCCATATGTCTGTTTGGGGAGGATGCAGTGCCTCATAGTTAGGAAGAACAGATGAAGCTAGTTTTAACTTACTGTAGCAAGCAGAAGTAATGACCGATTTGCATCATTGGTCTCCTTTATGTCCATCTGTCTGTCTCTTTATTAAATCAATATATTTACATGGCGTGACCAAAGATTATAATGGCAAATTCAGATCCCTCAGTAAAAGCGTTCCCATCTCTGACACCAACTTCTTGCATCTGGTTCTGTGGATCTGAAGAGAGAGGCACATCTAATGAGGCAGACTGTCCCATCATCCTGTTACCTTAGGGCACCGTCTAAATGCATTTCAAAACCACTTGGTACCTGAAGGCCCAGCCCAGGTTCACACGGCGGCAGTTTCCGCTGCGCGGGGAGCCGGGAGCCTGGGTGATGAGCTGGCAGGAGCATCAGCCTGGGGGGGTGGGTTCTGCCCCCGTGCTCCACCCTGGTACATCTCAGCGATCTGCAGCAGCGTTGCTCCCGCCGTACACTGCAAATGAATATGTCTTTAGGGGAGTCTTTCTAAAACTTACGGGTAAATAAGACAAATGAGTACTGGTAGTGACACTGGGTGGCATCTCGGCTAGAGTAAGTCTGCATACTTCAGAGAGTGATAAAGTTCCTAGGAAAATACGGTTTGTTATTTCTTTGTCGACATAAGTATAGACTCATCAAACCAGACTGTACTCGATCGTTTTTTATGTGTTTTTCCTCCTGGTTCCTGGAACTATGTTATGACTTTGGGGTAGTGGGCAACTTTTAGTATATAGCCAAGAGATTTTTAGTATGTAACCTGCTGCGACTTGATTTCAATGGAACAGGAGGCAATCTTGATATTTTATTATTTGTATTGCAGTGATGGCAGTTGTACCTAGTCAGGACCAGAACCTCCGTTTCTAGGCTCTGCACAAAAGTAAATTTAGTTCCTGCCCCAAAGAACTTACAGTCCAACCAGACATTGTAGAGCAAACACACTTTATCTGTGGCCAGTGAAAAATACCTTTATCTGTCCAGCTGCAGAATAGTATGATGAAGTGCAATGTTGAGAAGAAATGGAAAGCAATTTTCACTTGGTCTGAAACAATACTGCGTGGTTCTTCCCCACGTCATTGCTGAGTGGTTTTCATACACTCTTAAGCTGCGGTAATGACTGCTACTCAGAGTATCCAGTTTGGGCTCAGAAACATTTTCCAGATCATTTATTCTCACTTAATTTGACATCTACATCCTGAATCTAAGTCTGTCTGCCTGTTACCTTCAATAAGCTTGTTCTTAGAGTAAAATGTTTTCTTAGGTCATCAGTACTGAGCAATGGAAGTTGGATATATTGTGGATTTGAAGAAAAACTTACTGGGGAGTTTTTTTGTCTTCTCTTGTTATCTTGGCTCACTTTGTGGTGTATTTTGAGCAAGTGTTTTACAGTGTGTGCAGGACCATAGTATACATAAAATGAAAGTATGGGTTGAAATGTGGTAGTGCTACTAGCATTGCTTTTGCATGGTATTTTTCAGTGTGTCACTGCTAGAAGATGATTTAATTTCAGTTATGCAGTAGCTCTGTTTCACTTGGTCATACCATGAAATACATGTAAAGCCAAACAATTTCAGACTCTTAGGGCTTTAGGAAGTTTTGGGACAAGTATAACTTCCCAGATATTTGATGAAAGGATGTACACTGAAACACATCCTCTAGAAAGATACATGGGGGTGGTGCTGGTGGTATATTTTTGCGTATTAAATTTACTCAACAAATTACATGGCCTTTGTGAGTTTTTTGGTAAACAGCCAGCCCTCTACATTGATGTAAATAATGAAGACAAACATTTTGTTAGGATGACAGAATTATAATGTCTTAAGTGTCAGAAAAAGCATGAGACTGTTGCCCAGTGTTGTGTTTTCTAGTACTGCTGTGCTGCATTCATTGTTTCACTAAAATTTGGTTATATCTATCTAGCAAGATGCTTAACATTTTTTTTTTTCTGTAGGAAATATGTTGACTTAATGGCATAACCGGGCTTGGTTGTGGTTTAAAAGGGCTTCAACCAATGCATAGGATTTATCTGAGATATGTCTGAGCTATTATTAAACAGCCTCTGTTATTTGCATGTTCCCAAAATCTAACATGGGAAGATTCTAACTGTGATGGACTTCTGCCAAGCAAAATGTGCACTAGCAACTTAAAAAAAATATATATATATATAAAAATCCTAAATCACTCACCAGAATGAACAGTCGTAGCCTGTGTATGAAAATAAGAAATATCCTGCTCATTGAAGGGCTCGTAATGTTGAATCTGTAAATGCCATCTGAAACTGAGCTAATGTTGCTGCACACGAAAGTTCAATACAGTTTGGTTCCAATGACTAGAATAGGTTGGAAAAATTCCAGTGGGGTATTTTTAGCAAGTCACATATTCCCTGAAAACGAAATATGCTTCTGAGATAGCTCAGCTTTGACAAAACGTTGACAGGATCCTAACTGCCAAGCATGTTTCCTGTCTGGGTCCCTGTCTTGTTCCTTGTAGCTCTTTCGCAGAATTACCCTGTCTCCAAGTCGCTACCTGTGGGAGGGCTCGGGGCTGGAGGCTCCAGGCTCCTCAGATCCGTGGCTTGTCCAGGCCGGTACTCTGTGCCCTTTTGTAGAGAATGGACGAAAACTTGATACTTTTTCAAGAGACAAAAATAATCCAAGATGGAAAAATTCCTCATGAGTCGGCGTTGCTTTTCTGTGCACTGTTCCTGAGTGCATCGTGCTGGCAGTAAAAAGACAGCTTAAGTTGTTCTGTTGATTTAGAGACCCGGATCACTGTTGCCTTGCAGAATCGGGAATTGTATACCTGCAAGGCAGAAGATTAAAGCTATCCCTAAATTTTGGGAGGGAGAGGCTTCTAAAGATTGAATGATCTGGCCAAGTCATTTGGGAACTTCCTTCAAAGGAAGCTGAATTCAGCTCCTGAGCCTTCACCAGTGGGGCCATCTGCTTTCCCACGTGGAGCAAACCCTGTGCGCTCGTCAGCGCCGAGACTTTCCGCTGCCTCCCCGCAGCAGTCACAGCAGGTTTGGTGGCATCTTCAGCTCCGGAGGAATCGCTCATGTTGTAAAACGGGAGCTGCTTCTTGCACTTGAATGCTGACTCCAGGTGCCCATGTGGGTGTGATGAGACGGTTTGGGGTGATGGTCTGAACTGTAGCTGAATTGGAAGCTCTGTTCCTGTGTACTTCAGCTGTCAAAATAGGGATCTTCTGCTGTGCAGAAGCCACTCTGTGCTTTGGTTCAGGCACGGATGCTGGAGGAGTAAGTGTGGGTGAGTTCTGGGAGACTTTTTCCTTCCTTTTTTCCTTAGAAGACGCTGGCCTTACCGGCAGTAGCATTTCCCCTCTCTGCTGTAGCAGGGCTCTCAGCAGCGACAGCCGCCGGCATTTGAGCCGCTGCCTCGTGTCCTCCTGCTGCCGGCGGTTTGGGTTGTTCGGTGGGCCCAGCTGGTGCTCGTGGGCGCCGCGGCTGCGAGGACCCAGGCCCAGCTCGTGTGGCTCACAGCCCTGGCCACTTGGAGGGCCTCCAGCGGGCGCAGAAAGGATGTAGCCATTGAAAGTATCTTTCGTTATGGCAGACTAATTAGGGCTGCCCCAACTTCCTGAGGGAAAATGTAGTTTTTAGTCGTTATTAGTCGTTATTAGGCTGAGGAGGAGAAAATGTGCTTGTTTCTGCTCTTCTGTCATTTAACACATGCTTCTTACACCTTAATGAAATATAAACTGAATGTAAAGCAAAGCTGAGGAAAAAGTGAAAAAACATTCTGCATTCTTCTGAGCCTGTGTAGGGGCCTGTAAAGAAAGCTGGAAGTGTTTGCCTGCTCTGTCACTGCAGAAGGCCAATTGCACAGGAGTTTGCTCATTTTTATTTAGCTTTTCCCTTGCACTGCTGGGGCCGGTGCTATTTTGCCTGCATCTCTGGAATGAGAACAGGCTTTGCATTCAGGAGCTCCTAATCGGAAGTGATGACAAGCCCTTGAGCGGAGCGCCGTGCCCTTGTCCCCGTGAAATATTTTATCCTCTCTGATACCGTTCGACATGTTAGCCGTAATGAAGGCCGGTTCAGCCGCCGGACGTGCGCAGGAGTCATTCCCCGTGCTGAGCCTTGTTTCCTCCATTTCATGAGCATAAGATGACGCTTGTATGTTGTTAAAAGGGCCTAGCAGGTTTCCTGGGGAGAGACTGTGAAGTGCAGTGCATAACAGTGTTCATGTAATTAACTCCTTGGGATTTTAATGAAAAATGCTGCTATTTTGCAACCGAAGTTTTGATTTCCTGACAGTATTTGTGTCCTAAAGAACCTGTAAACAGCACAGGGTTCCTGAACTGTTGTCTCCGATTGGACAATTAGTCAATTTTGCTGTCTTAAAGTGAGGATGAGCTGTGATCTAATCATGATATTAATGTATAATCAAAAGTACTTAGTGTAACGTAAGCAAAGAGTTATTCCAAGGATATGCCAAGTGCCATCTCCAGCAGCATCGTCCCCGAGCTTCATTGAGAAGCTCTGAAAGCTCTGGGGTGTCGCCAGGCCTGCAGCTTAGCCTGGGTAGCCAAAAGATTTGGGATCCTCAAAACCATTATAACAGAAAAGCACAAAAACAAGTAGGTCTTATACTTATTTCCTGCACCAAACCCCTTACCACACAATCACGGAGTCACAGAATGACTGAGGTGGGAAGGGACCTCTAGAGATCATCTTGTCCAACCCCCCTGCTCCAGCAGGGACACCTAGAGCACATGCCACAGGGTGGCATCCCGGCGGGTTTGGAAGATCTCCAGAGAAGGAGACTCCACAACCTCTCTGGGCAGCCTCTTCCAGGGCTCTGTGACCCTCACAGTTCTTCCTCATATGGAAATTAAACTTCCTATGTTTCACCTTGCACCCATTACCCCGTACCCATTACCCCTTATGTCTTTAGACTAATTTTAATTTCTGTGGGATCGGATTTGTCCTTTCTGTAGTAGAGTCGTGCTGAATTTAGTGCCCTGGACCTGACTTCATTTAGTGTTTTTTTTTTTTTTTTTTTATAATTAAAAAAGATATATATAGGAACTGTCAAAGCCATGTTCAGTTGTAGCTAATCTTTAGTTAGGAATACAGGGAAGCAAACTTAAGTTATAATGGCATACTTTTTTTGTGGAGGATAATAATAAAGAAGATATGTTGAGACCTAAGCAGATATGTCCAGGGAATCTTTACAGATCTTGCACTATGTCTTGTGTATGGTGCCACGAACGTTTCAAATGCAGTGTGCAGTTCATTCCAGGATATTTTTCCTTCAAAGTAAATTTTCAGGGATCACCCGTTGTGTGGTGACAATGTGCAGTGCAGGCTGAAGGAAATGGTCTGGAAGGACTCGAAAGATTCAGCTAAAACCTTTCTGCAAGTGCTCTGCCTCTTTCTGTCCTCCAAAGAAAACAGCTGTGGTCTCATTTTGTGATGGTAGGTCTGTTTTTTGGGGCTTTTTTTGATGCAGTTTTCTTGCTGCATCTTCAGAGCAGCTTAAATCCTTTCAGTCCCCAGAGAATTTCTGAGGGAGCGTCTCCAGTGAAGGATTTATTGTGTCTTGCCCGCTTCCTTCTCTGGGAGCAGAAGTGACCTCCAGGCTAATGCACTGCAGTATCGCTGATTGGAGGAAGCGACGTTCTTGGCAGTGCAGTTTTGGAACATTATTCTCCCTTTTATTATCAACATTTTGGGGTGTGTTTCTTCTGGAAATTATGAACCTGCAAGTATTTCCTAGGAACTAACCCCTTTAGACATGTTAGGGAGAGAAATTTTCATTTTCATACAATGGTAGTCCCAGTGAAGTTGGTGCAGTTTCCTGTGGAAAGCAGGTCATTTTCTAGCTAGTTATGAACTTTGTGTTATTTTAATCAGACCCCTGATCTTCATGGTTTTTTTTACTGGACTGTTTCCTAGTATGTGATTACCATTATATGTCAGAATGTTTTGTTGTGTCATTTCAGATCTGAAACTTAAAAAAAGTAGCAAAATTAAAAAGTTTGGATTAAATTCCTGTGATTTTTTTGTTGTAGTCTTCCCAAATCTCCTTTGGATGTAATTACTAATCAGTGAGGTATTGCTCATATAAAAGTAAACTCTCTAAGCTTGAGTATCCCAGTGTTGGGAATGAAAGGACTTTGCATTTTTGGGAGATATGCTAAGCTATATGCCTTATTGCAATGACAAACAGTTGAGTCTGTAAAAAGAAGGACAAGGAAATGTACATCAGTCATTAGCACTGATACAATACCAGGGTGTGGGGTGAAGAGTCAAATCTGTGATTTTAGAACTTGTACCACACATATCACAGAATTCCTCTGTAATACTTTTGTACGAAGGATTGTTTTATCTGGAGTCATTTAAGGAATTTAACTAGTTGTCGTCTTTCAAGTATTAATGATACTGCATCAGATTCTCAATATGTAGTTGTAAATCTGCAGTAATGTTATTTAGAGCGAAGGTTATGGATTCAGTGCCATGAAGATGAGAAGCTTGAACACAATCATGGTTTCTGTAAACAGAAACTCAGCTCTTCAGGGGTTTGAAATTCTGATGTTGGCAATAAAAACAGGAAGAGAAGTAGAAATGTGTGTTACTTCTAATATGGCCAGTATAAACTGGTGTAACTCGATTGACTTGAGCAGATATTCTCAAAGTTATCACCTGAGGATCTGGTCTTAAAAGCCTATATATACTGTGATTAATGCTGTTAGGATCAAAATAAGTTTTCTCCATTACTTCTAAAAGCGTTTCCTTCATTTTCCAGATGGTACCGTGGTTATGATGGGAACTTGCCCAGTAAATTTTGCCTTTTGTGGGATGATAATAACAATCTGTTTATAAGAGAGGTTTTAAATTCTCTCTTCCTAAATTCATGTTCTGCTTTGGCCTTGTTTATTCACATCAGAATGCTTCTGCTTATTTTAGCTGTCATGCGCTCAGTGGTTGATGCTTTGCACAGCAGAGCTGGAATAAGCTGGCTGTGCTGTAGAGGTGTTCGGTGTATATTCAAGATAGCTAAATGATCGCTATTTTACTTCCTCAGCAATACTTTAAAGATTAGTCATAGAAAGTAGTGTAAGCCACAATAAGGATAATTAAAGTAAATAAGAAATTAAGCATTTCTTCATAGTGTTTGCTCACTATTTTGATAACTTGCTGCAGAATTCACAACAGTGACCTGGTTGCACATCAAAAATTTTGATGTGTAGTAATGGAGCAATTCCTGAATGTGGAAGCCTGAAAGTTGTTGACCCCGTGTGTTGGTCTTTGATTTACCTGCATAAGCGAGACATTCCCTTGGGAATTTGAGGGGTGGCCACTTGTTCAGCGAACTCAAGACTGAGACCTGGGTTTTGTATTCTGGTCTATTTTCATTATCGCCTACGTAATGTTACCTTTTTGGTTTTATATGCTTTTTTTTTTAGTTAATGGACATATTTCACATACATCGAGTTTCCTTGGGACTTCAAAGTCTTATAGTTCAGTGGGGTAGTTCCCTTCAGAGCTTTTCAAGCGGTTATTTCAGCCAGTTTGCAAACCTGAGCCAGGGGCAGTTGCACCGTTCTCACTGTTGTTTGCCACTGCGCTCAAGGATGCAACTCCCTTTCACGGAAAGCTGTAGTTAAATTTTAACACTGTGTTACTCCCAGTGCTTGTGCTTTAGGTTTAGATGTTAATGTGAAGTTCAGACCATGGGACACATGGTTGGAGCTGCTGTAGTAGAAATGGTGAATAGTTTGTAGCTGTCGTTGCATTCCAGTGACTGAGATGTTTAATTATATGTAATCTTTCTATGTTATTATTCAATTATTTGCTTTGAGAAGGAGCCAAAATCTAGGATTCACAAATGAAAAACAAAAGACCTTAGACCTATCTGCTCTTCATGTAGAACTGATACGAAATTAATATAAGGTATAGCTCCATCAGTTTTGAAAGTGGATTTTAATGCTTGCACCTGAGAGTCTGAGAATCCTTGGTCTGCCTGCTTCGTTATTCAGCTATTTGATACTGCGGTTGAGAATAAGGAGGCTACAAACAATGTCCACAGGTGAAGACAAGATTGTATTCATCCGGGGGCTGTTTCAAGCTGTCACAGGTGTTCTTCTTTCAATTAAAATAGCTTCCTTAAAATATAAATGACTGCATTTATTACATCAGCTCTTTCTCCTTCTTTGGAATATCCCTGCTCAAGTTGCTTTACACATAGCAAATGTTCTTGCTCCCTAGAGAATTAGTTTAATTACTGCTGTAGGTGGGCAAAGGGTATATAGTGTCTGAGATACTAATTTTACCATGCTTTAATTAAGAGGTCAAGTATGAAAGGCTGCAAAATACCACCCACTTAACACAAGCTGAACAGAATGGTAGTAGGAGAGCGGGCTCTGACATGAGGAGCTTTTTATGCTGTCCGTAGGAATATCGACCTGTCCCTCTGCATTTCATTAGAGTGACGCTTACATCCGGAAACGTAATCCGTTATTCAGTCATTCTGTTTTCCAGAATTGAAGGATTTTTTTAGTCCTGTTTGATCTCAGCACCAAAGTAGCGTGTCTCAGCTTTCCAAGGTGATGCTTGCTCCTAGGTTTCCTTGGCTTCCAGCACAGCAGTCAGCACTGTGTCCTCTTGGTCAGCGTGTTTGAGGAACGAGGCCCAAGTGCCCTAGAAGACAGTGCTGGAGTGGGGGCCATAGAGGAGGAGGCAATGAATGTTCCCCAGTGGGTAAGAGTCCCCTCCAAACACCCACCGCTTGGTGCCTCCTGTCTTACTGCGGATGTGGGTAGATTCCCTCCAGCATTTGACATGAAAAATCTTGTTTCTGGCTAACTTACAATCAAGGAAATGGCCTGGGAAAACATTCAGGGAAGAAAGAACTGAGCAGGCAGAAGGAAGGACTCTCTCATAATGAGCTTACACAAAACTAGTTAGTAATAGTGCTTTGCAATAGGGCATCCCTGAAGAAGTGCCAGGGATGCTTGGCCTGGAGCTAGAGACAACACCCCTGTAGATACGTAGCTGTGGAGGTGAGCAGACACTCCTTGGCTCATCATTGGAGGTCTAGTCAAGATTATTACCTGTTGCACTTGCAGAAAGACTGACCAGGTAAATCAGTGCTGTTTCTCTTTGTGTGGTTCTGAGGAGAGGAGGTGGTATTTTTATTTACATCTTTTTCATTACTACTTGTCCATATGAATTGCTGATGCACTAAGATATTTTTGAAATGTGTGGTACAGAAAGTTTGTTCTTAGAAATTGTGTGTATTTTTTCGTTTTGTTTTGAACGCTGTTCACTTCTTTTCTTGCTTTAAGAGGAGTGTAACAGTTCAGCTGCGCTATTGCCTTCCTTGGTGCCACCGGAGGAAGAATGGCACAATACTGGAAAAACACAGAGTTAAAAATTAACAAGTGCTCAGGAACACTCTCGGGTCAGGAACACTTTCAAACAATGAAAGCAGACCTTCCTTTCTTGCAATAAAGTTTTGCTGCTTAACTTTTAAAACTACAGCTTACTTGATCGTTATTTTAACATGATAAAAAGTTAGAAACCTGGAGTGCTCAGATCTAGGCTGCTTCTCCTTTCTAGGTGAAAGACTTAGGGGAAAAGGGAAAGGGAAAAATGTCATGTGCTGAATTAATGCTAAAACATCTTATAGGTATTTTTCTGTACTTTGACTTAGAAATGAAAGCTCCATTATTTGTTGTTTTAGTCAGAAACGTGGTGGTTACTGACTTAAGGTGCAAAATGCTCATCCAAAAATGATAGTTACGTATCTGAATCCTGCGCCTGTCACTGCATTGCTTTGAGTATGTGTAAATTCAAGCACTGAAATATATTTGTGGTGCGACCCGGTGGGATCAACAAACGCTTTTTCATTTCCTCAGTGTGCTTTGAGAGCATTTGGTTTGTTTGTGTGTTCACCTAATTCAAGGAATGCAATTCTGTAAAACTAGTAGTTCTTTCCTTAAAAGTGGGGCCGCACGGAAAGCCCCTAGGGGTAACGCTCCCGCTCCGCTGTGTCCTGCTGTCTCATCGTCCCACCTGGATCTCTGTGCAAGAGGCAGCACGGAGGCACCCGGACAAAGCCACGGGTGCTCCCTAGGGCACAGACTGCTGCTCTGCCCTGGGTCTCCTATAGGGACCTGCCACCCCCACCCGCTGCTGCGCGGGAGCTCTGAGCAAACCTGCCCTTTCTCTCCGCTCGCTTGAAACATCCCTGTGCCGGTCTCTGCAGAGAGAAAGAAGGGCCACGGAGGAAATAGTCTTGGTGAGGAGGGAGTTTAGCACTCTGATAGTCGGCGGTATTCAGACTTTTTTGTCTCTCTCATGGGTTGTCTTTGGAGTCGAGATGGCTGTCTCAGTGCGCTGGGAATCCCTGCTCGAGGTGTCAGAGCTCAGATCCCTGCAGAGCAGCTCAGATATCGGCTGTGGTGAAGCAGGAGCAGTCAAGCCTGTGACTCTGAACTAGAAGGGCTAAACCATTTAATACAGTATTTCTGAGGTGGTATGGCTGAAACTTCTGTCCATGTGTGTATGTAAAGGTGATGCATTTTGATGCAAAGTTAATCCTTCATGAGAAAAAACGTGGGATTTGTTTTAATTCTGATTGCTTTAATTTGCGCAATAGGCTCACAAATAGAGGGGGATCTCAGCTTTTGTGTGGGACAGGTGCTTCTGCCCACAGCAGCCAGCAGGACAAGTCCATATAACCAAGCCACGCAAGGCGGGAATTGCTCGGAGATGGGAGAGACCTATTGGGCTGCCTTGGTCCTCCTGCCTGCCAGCAAAGACTTATTTCACTTCTGTTTGCTTAGAGGATCCCATTTTCTGTCTAATATGGTAGGCGCCCTTCTATACTTCCCTTTTTATATCTGCATCCAGCTTGGAACCACTTAGGTGACAATTTCCAGGAGAGATTCTCCAAGCGGGTCCAAGCGGGTGTAGAGAGCAACAACAGTCTGAACAGGAACTCTGCTGATTGCGTGGCCTCCGTGGGGCCTTCCATCTCATCAAAGGAGACCAAGAAAAAAGGCAAGAATCAGTGAGTACAGGCATCTCTGGGCAAGCGTGCAGGGTCTGCGTGTCTGGGTTATATCAATGGCGAGGACAACACGGTGGCTGTACCCGTCTCCAGGGAGGGAATTCTGGCAGGCAGTGCGTTGCAAAGGGAGCAAAGGCCTCGCTGCGCCCCGGCTACGTGCAACACGCTGCTAACGCTCAAGCGAGCTACCATTTCCTATTAAAGTAGTGCCTGTCTGTCCATGAAAGAGAGACTGTCGTGCAAAGTGATTTAGCTTCCTGGGAGCTGCTGCATCCAGTTCTGGCAGCGACTTAGGAGGTGCCTGTGGTCAGAGGCAAACATGCCCTTTCGTGCTGAGGTTTTAAGCAGCTTCATCTGGTGACTGGACAGGGAATTGCAGGCACATTTGTTTCATTGCATTAATTTCTTGCATTATTCCCCTTTTGTCTGGTATTGTTTCTTTACCAGTTTGTATTTGAATAGAGAGAGAGTTCTACAGTAATGAGAAACTTATGGGCAATGTCTCACTTCTTTCCAGGCCTGACATGTTTATATATACAAGGAATTATGGAGGAATTAGAGAGGACCAAAGAAGCTCAGAAATTCTTTGGAAAAGCCCGTCGGATTTTTAATTAATGGGCATATAGCAGAGGGAATGAAATCTGTTGCTCAATACCATAATAGGCAGTGCAGTGCTTCTGCCTCCCTATGTCATCCTTAACAGACGGATTTATTTTTGGTAATGAGACATTTATCTCCTTTGCATCTATTAAAAGCCAGTTTCAGTGTCAAAAAATCAGTTGGAAATAACATCAAAAAGTTAAGTGGTGAAATGTGTTTGTTTCAGATGCTTGTCTATCAGTTCCTGGGGATCCTATTTCACTTTATTTTAGTATATTTTTGTCTTGTTGCTGTTTTGTGTAGATTATTCAGCTGTTGTTCTGATGGCACCAAATGATGATGTTTATGTATAGATTGTGTCCAGAAGCTTAATGTAATTAATATCAGGGATAATAATTAGTATTCAAAGACTGAAAATAAGTGTTTTTTTTCAGTATTGTTCTGTGTGCCGGCTCTTTAATTTTTTTTTTTCCAGTTCACCCCAGATCACTGCCTACCGAATTAAACTTAAAGATAAGCAGACTTGCTTCCGCTAATTGTGTTTCATGGGCACCCCTGAAGCAGTGATGTGACCCAGTGGGTGAGTGGCAGCTGGTTCCAACCTGCCTTGTGCCACGGAGAAAGAGCCCACACTGAGATAACTGGGAGAAAAATGCTCACGAGTCAAAAAAACAGGGATTCTGAGCATAGTTCTTACTTTGATTTGAAACAATTCAGTTTGGAACGTGTTTTCCCACTCACAGACCGAGTAATTAATTTCATATTTAAGCAGGTCAACAGCAGACCACTTTTCTTTATGCACTCCATAGAGGAGCTTGTGTGGGCTTTAATACAGATGGATGTTTTTTTGGTAGGCATTTGTTTGAAATCCTGTAGGATTTTATTCAGTGCCTTTTAATGGGTTTTCGAATTGTTCTCTGGCATTCTGCACGTGGGGTGTAATTTTCCCAGTGAGATCTGCAGGTGCTTGACAACTGGGGAAAAAAAACAACTGCATTCTTTCAAGTTTGTATATAAGCTGGTTTTAAAAGACCAAAACTCTCATATGCCTCCATTTACCTGCATTTTGTTAGCTATAAAAGAGAGGAAACAGCCTGAAAGGTTTAGTGATAAGAAATGACCCAGCAGCTTATTCCAGAGCATTTATTTTGGGAGGGCTGAGTGTTGATACCCCAGGAATGCCTCAAGGTATTGGTGATTCCCCCCGCGCGCTGCCGCAGGCTCGGCTGGTAAGGGTGACGTGCGGCTAACTGGGCTGATGTGCAGCCTGGCCTTCTAGCCCGCGAAGTGCTGATTATGAGGAAGAGCTGCAGCCCTTCGGTTAACAGAACTACAAGTAACAACATTAAAAGGTTACTCTTCCAGATGAGCTATTTCATCCAACTCCTGTCTTTTCCATGGAAGAAATTGCATATTACATAGAAGGGGTTCTCTTTTGTGCAGCACAAATGCTACAATTGTCCTTACCTAACCATTTCCTTTCACCCTTTTCCGCTCTTACATGAAAGTTATTCTCCTCTTTTGGCCTCTATTTCTATGTACTATAAACAAAGCTGCCCCGCTTCCCGCCATCCTGCTCCGTGTGCTTCTGAGGAGCTCTGGTTGCTATGAAGCCTTGCAGGCCGCGTAAGGCTAGAGCAGCGGGGGGAAGTGGCCCTTCGTCATCAGCTTCCTTTGGAGACCGTCTCTTCTTCTCTGCATTAGTGAAGTCATTTTTTCCAAAGGCATGTTTGTTGTTCGACCTTTAGGCTGCAGCGCTGTTGCTGCTGCTCGGCTTCTCCACGCTTTTTCTGGCTCTTGGCTTGACAGGCATTAAAATACTCGTCTAAGTCGGGGAGAATAATTCATATTCATCTTATGGTGCATGTCAAACCTTCAGGACGCTGCTTGGGCAGTGCTTTCACATGTGATGAGAAGGGACAAGTGCCCCACAGTGAGGGGGAAGTCACACCAGCTCTGTCCCCCTCTGGCTCCCTTCCCCTGGCACTGACGCATCACGTACAGTGCAGAGCTGGGCATGTTTCTCCTTCACAAAAGGTGTGTGGAAAATGACAGCCCTCATCGTATTGCAGGCAGCACAGCAGCTCTCCTGTGATGTGCCAGACTAATTTTTGCAGGCCAGAGGTGACACTGAATTAGACTCTTGTGACTGGAAGAATAGATACATATATTCTCTCCTATGTGATACATGTATGTGCTTCTGTACAGTGTGGGCACTTATTAATGTGCAGCCTGTTTAGCAGCATGCTTAGCAGAGAGCTTGAGCCACATAGTTCAGCTCCCAAAGCTGCAATGCCAATTTCAAGCATCTTACTATCGTCTTTTCCTGAAGGAAAAAACAAAGCCAACCAAACAGAAAAAAGCAGTCAATGCAGGAGCCATCTAGAACCTTGAGCTCGGTATGCCTTCCCAGTGGCCAGTACAGTACAGGATAGTCCCAAGGTCTCTGGAGCCTATGGGATGTGTTCCACGTGGCAGGAGCTCCCCTGGGAGGAGTCTGGGCCCCTTGGGTCTTGCCTGAGATGTGCAGGAGTGGGTTGCTTAATCCAAGTGCTAGGGTCATGTGGGCCCTCTTGGTCAAGAGCACCATCATACAGCTGCTAGAGAGAGTGAAGTGTTGAAGGGCATTGAGTGTTGAAGACACCTTTCTCAGCATCCCACCAGCCTGGCAGATCCACAGCCCCCGAGGCACCTGGTGACAGTGGCGCTGCTCAAGTTCTGCCTCTGCATCAGAGCCACGTACTCTGCGGGAGGAAAGGAGCAGGACAAGAAAACACACGGCATGACTGAAGATAGGATGTGCTTAGAGAGTGGCAGACATTTAGCAAGCGATGCTCAGTGCAGTGAATTCAAGACATTGTTCACTCCTCATCAAAATCCAAGAAGCTCAGGGGAACGTTGCTGCCCTTTCCATTGCACAGCCTAGCTCATGTTAGGGATACAAAACCTCTCTGTGTAAGCTTCCTCCTGGGTATGTTCACAACACATATACATGCATACTGAATGCTTCCTGCTACGTTCTCTCTGTCAGATCTCACTTGTTTCTGCTTAAATGCTTAATAGCGATGGCAGAAGAATAGACCGAGAGGTTGAGTAGAGCAGGAGTGAATGCTCATGGCAGGACGTAATTAAAAAGTACTGCAAAGGGTGGCTTGAGAGGAGCCAGTGAAGTGGAATGGATATGACTAGGATTTCTATTCATGAGATGCAGGAAAGATTGCCCAGAATGTCTCCTTCCAGCATCTTTATTGTTGGTACCTAGGATATGCAGTTTTAAAAATTGCTACTTGTACCTGGAGATCCAAATATTTGCACAGTTCAGTCACTTAGAAAATATACATGACTCTTAGTAGTGCCCTAGTCAGAACATGCATTTCCTACAGTTTGCATGATATTTACAATATAAGATAATCTTTTGGATGCTGTACTGTCATCTTTCTCAAGCTGTTTGGAAGCTGTGTCGCTGCTGCCAAATCAAAATTTAGACCGTTGTACTTGCAACTCTGCACACGTTGCCCTCACCAGGCCATTCTGTGGGGATTGGGCAGCATCCTGGATGTTGTTTCTGCAAGCTGTAAAACAGTGGTTTAAAAGCAGTGTTTTATTTTGCTGTGCTTGCTTTCTGTTAGGAATGTATTAGGGCAATGTGTGTCTGATCCTTGGGGGTATCCAGAGGAAGCATGTGCTAGGGATGGAACTTCTTTGGGCTCTCAAAGAATTTCTGCTCTGTGGCAAACCCATGGAAGGGGCAGCCCTTTGGCAGCCTGAGTTAACATTAGGTAAGAGTGGTGCTGGAACTTCATAGAGGGCATAGATGTTCCCTGATCACCCTCCACATACAGTGAGACTCTGTAGCGAGGCCCATCGGGTGGCCTGGAGCACAGGCCTTTCCCACATCATCTGCCTGGGACGCGGAGGAGGGGGAAGAGGAGGTGGGTTGTGCCCTGTTCCTGGCTTTGGTGGCGGCTGCACAGAATGAATCCTCGACAAGAGACTTCTCTGTTTGTGAGTCCTTTTGT
The DNA here is from genome assembly GCA_013398735.1 of Nothocercus julius. Taxonomy (NCBI): domain Eukaryota; kingdom Metazoa; phylum Chordata; class Aves; order Tinamiformes; family Tinamidae; genus Nothocercus; species Nothocercus julius. The sequence goes on from VZSV01000159.1 coordinate 1,643,664, forward strand.
TCTAGCCCTGACTCACAGGTATCTTTGTATTAAATGCAGCATGTTAAAAGTAACGTTAAAACATTTGTGTACGTCAGTCAAGCTGTCCTTTCTGTGACAGAGCAGGAGAATTTAACTGCTGCTTGCTAACTTCCATGGTATTTTGGGGATGCTTAGAAAGCTCTTGAACATTTTCACAGATGATGAATAGGGGTTATCCTGTATGAATTACATAAGACTTTTTGTGTTTTGCACTATTTCAACTTCTTGTGGAACCCAGTTCCTTCTTGTTACCAAGTGTGCCTGTGTCTGATATATTAGATCAAAACATATTCCTGTCTCCAAATGCTAACAGCAGCACGTTGAGTGCTCTGAAGTCACGCTAAAGTGTGTGTTGCGGGATATTTGGCATCATTTCTCTTTACAGAGGAATAAACACAAATGACGTTGCATTGGGTTTCATATAGACATGCATGCTTTGCCTCATAAAAGCTGATTCATAGACAAATGGTTGCTATTAGCTTTTAAAAATAACAGTACTAGTTGAAGTAGATAGACTAGAAATAACTGTCAGATTTCCTACCAGACCCAGGGTGGTGGTTTCTTCTATTTTAGACAGAGAGAACATTTTGTAGTTCTTTCTTTTTTTCTTTTTCTTTTTTTTTTTTTTTTTTCCCCTAACAGCTGCATTAGATTATTATACTCTATAGCATTTATTGCTCTTCTGTCTTTCAGGAGGCCAGAGCATACCTGTAGAGTTGTGGCTTCTCTTTCTCCAAGCTCTGCCAAAGGTACATACTTTACAGCCTATTACTGTCCCCAGTATTCCTGTTAAATGCGGTATGGAAACTTTCAAATGTGGGAAAAGTGAGATGCAAAGCTATTGGCAAAAGAAGAATACTTGATGACTTTTAATGCAATATTTTAAACACATTACAAAGCCCTTTCTCAGAAAGTCACCTTGAATTGCAGCTAAGCTTGAAAATTCAGGCTAATGCAAACAGCACTGCCCATTTGTGGGCACTGCCTGCTGCAAGTAGTGTTCAAGACTGGGTTCTCTGGTAATGGGTAAACATTTTGTTGGCTGCAGGAATAAAGCTTTTGAATAGCAGGTCTGCACTGACTTCAAAATCCTGGCCAGTATCTGCTGGTTAGTGTGATTCCTCAGTAACCTGACTCAGTTACCTCTCTGGGTGAGCACCTGCACTGCTGGAAGCAGAGCCACCTTCACTCACTGCCTGGGTTTGAGAGTCTTCCTAGCTCTCTGTAAGGAGATCTTGTTTTCTAATCAGGCACCAAATCAAGGTTGTATCTCTGCTGTTGAGCAGCTTGGTACCTGAACTGGTGTCTGCTGTGAGAATTGCCTCCGCAGGAGAAAGCGCTTTCAGCAGATGTGCAAAATCTTGGCCTGAATATAGGATAACAAAGTAAATAAGGACCTGATGTTCAAAGCTATCCCTGCTGTCTGGTTTGTTGCATAACTTGGAAGAACTGAAATAGCTTTTGTGCCGATAATTGGTAACATATGATTACAGTGTACTTGAATGATTTTTTTTCTCTAAATGTTGCTGTAAAAGCTCATAATATAAGATGGTATTTCCACAGTTTTTCTGAACTAATGCAAAGAGCTGTAGCTTGGTGGTCAGTTTTACATAATTCTGTAAGATCCTCCTCAATCCTGAGTAAAATTCTGTTTTCTCCACTGAGCTCAGTTGATCTTTCCACGCTTGGTCAGCTTGGCCGTGTCCGTGGGGCAGCACAGAAGATGATGTGGGATGAGGAGCAGTGGCACTGATCAGCCCCTCGGCCCTCCCGGTAGAGGGAAGGGGATGGTTCCTTTAACCCCCAGCGCTGCGTAACCCGCGAGTGCTGCAGTTTGTGCTCCCTTCCGTACCTGTTACTTAGAATAACAGACTGGGTCTGGAGTTGGATCTGATGGTGTCCCATTTCTTAAAGAGCCGTGCGCAGGGGAGATGCTGCTTCTCCGTCTGAGTGTCTCAACGCTCTAGTTGTGCATTTAGAAGGCCAGTTCCCCGGCGCTGCGGGAACTCCCCGGTGCTTTTCACTCTGCCTAGTGCCCCTCATTTCCATGTGGAAGAAAGAACTGAGAATGTTTCTCAATGAATTCACAGTTTTCCCAAGTAATGCTCAGCCTTCCATGGGTTTTCTTGGAGAGGTGATATACAATAGGCCATTGTCTTCAATTGGATTTATTATTTTTGAGTCTAAATGCCTAGTTTGACCCCAGTCTAAAAGGACTTTTTATTTCCTGAGGCTTATCAGTTCATGCTTGAAACCTTTTGAAGATGTGACTGCTCTGTGAATATACAAGGTATCATGAATCTGTTCATCACTAGAATTAATGCAAATTGTTCTAATTATATCTGAGTCAATTTGTTATAAAGAAACTAGAGACAAAGCAAACAATGTAAAAGAAATATGTTTTATAGTTTCTAGAAAGATAAGATTGTGATTTATGTCTGGTTTCCATAACAAAACCAAGCTTGATTTTTGCACTGTTTAAAAAGGAAAAAGTCATATTCTAAGCTACAGGTTTATGGTTCCTCCAAGATGTTGCATATCTGTGGCTCTTAAGTTGTGGCTCTAAGTTGTGTCAGATTAGTTAAATTTTTTGTTTCGATACTTGAAACCATGTTCTTTAGAGGTAAAAAGGGGGGCTTCACCAAGAGGTTCTTGGTGAAGAAGTAGTAGTGGTCCCAAGAAGCTTTTTGTTGGTCCCTGACTAGGCAAAGTAAGAAAGTATGGGTTTTAACTTAGCTGATCTAAAAGAAACTGAAATCCTCCAGTTCTATCTGTTTTACTTTGGGTCTAGTAAGTAGTTTGACCTTGTGGAGCACAGCTTTCACTTAAAAATCCTCTCGTATGACAGTTCTGGAATTTGACGAGCTGCAAAGTTCATGTTAATTATAAATCATGTTAATTATAAATATCCAGGAGAGACATTTCTGATACCAACTAAATAAACTATCAAGGGTGCTATTAGACTGCACTAAACTTAGCAGAAAGCTGCAGATCCCATGCAGTGTTGGAGGTAGGTGGGTGGAGAAAGCCCCAGTTCACCCCTTGTTGCAGAGCCCCTGTGGAGCAGTGCACGGTGTTTTGTTAATGTACCTCTGCATTTCATATCTACAGTGGACAACATTTTGGGATTATCGAGCAGGACTTATTAACTTCACCAGTAAGAACAACCTGATACGGAGAGAAAATGGATAGGCCGAAGCATAAGGACTTCTGTTTGGGCAGGTTGTGGAGGTTTCAGATGCGGTTTGTTGATGTCCGTCAGTGTTAACTTGAGGCTAGATGATATAAAGGTCTGTCTCTGTAGCTTCTGTGTTGGATTTTCTCCTTTAGCTTCACCATATTTTATTCATTGACCCTGAGGCCAAGACTTCGTACGTTCCCTGTTTACTTGGGCATTCACTGCTGCTGTGGTGCCAGTGGTGAATCATCCAACTCCTATTTAGTGCCCAAAATAAAAACTATGCCTCCTATCTGCTGATGACTTTTTTTTCTAAAATTAATGCTGACACAGGACTTAATCCAACCAAAACCAGAGAAAAATCATGTCCAGAGCAGTATAATAAATGGGCAGGACCATTGTAGAGTCCTCAGCTGATGTTAAAGATAAAGCAGAGATTTGAAATACTTGTTTAAAAATATGTTAAGTGACGGTAGGTAATATAAAAGAGGTGAGGAATATTTAGCTAATCATAGCCCCATATCTTTAGTGCCGAGTTCATGAAATTCTAAGAGTAGGTGTCACCATTCCTGTGCTCTCATGGAAGTTTGTTAGACAACTTAACTTCTGTATTCTGAGACTGCAGTGTCACCAAATACCTGCTTTTTTTTTTAAAATCCAGAAATTTCTTACAATCAGCAAGGATTTTATCCAAGCAGTTCTACTGAGTAGGACTGCACAGCTTGTTCCAGCAAATGCATTATTACCTATTAAACATTTATACAGCAGCATAAAGTTAGACACGGATTCACAAACATAAATAAAACCTATTCCTTGCACTGTGGAGCTTCTAGCCTAAATCATACACAGCTCCTCGTAGGAGGAAGAGTGAGGCTTTGCTGAAAGAAAATTGATTTCTGAGAAGACTGTAACTGCAGAAGGGAATTTGCAGGTCTAGCAAAAGTTATAAAGCAGAGAGCAGAGTGGCAATAGACAATGAAGTAATGCAGGAAAAAAAAAAAGGTAAATATGAAATGGGAGAGATGTTGTTAGCTGAGAGAGAAGTCTGAATGTGAAATAGGCAGGAAAGAATAGGATAATTCTTTTTGCCACCTTTTGAACATTCAAGCAGAGATTGCTGCAGTACCCAGATCTGCCTATGAAGTTCTACAGATTTTGAGGATGGGACACTTCAGTTTCCTGCCATGGTTCTCTGCATCTCAGCAAGATGGAAACAAGTCTGTGAAAGTCTGTCTTGAAACTGTATGTACTACTGCACCTGCAGCTCCTCCGTTCTGCACCGATCAAAATGCAGTGGTGGTTTCTCCGATGCCCTTTTATCTTGAGTGCTATAGCTGTTCCCTCTCTTCTGAACACCAGTTTAAAAACTTGGTGTGGATTGATTTTCTCTAGGTTAGTACTGAATTCTTCAGGCTTTTTTTTCAGTTTGTCCTCTTCTTTTTTTACAGCAATATTAAGGAATTAAAAAACAAAAGGGTTGTGCATATGGTTTTATCTGTTGCCTGGAGTCTGTGTCCTACACGGGAAATGCATAATGAGTTTCCAGGCAAATGGAATCTCATTAAATCCCTAAGTCCAGGTGACTGTATAGGAGAAAAGAAATAATGGTATTATCCTGGGCTGGCTCTAAGAAAGGATGCATAGAGCACTAGATTGCCTACGGCTTAAAAAAAGTCAGGGCTTCATTTGGTCTGCATGTGAGCCCTGAAAAACCAAGCTGGCTGCAGTGCTGAGGGCAAGAGTGCATAAAACAGCAGGAGTTCTGGTTTGCAAAAGCAGTGGCACCTCCCTCCTCCTCCTCCTTGCTGTCTCTTGGCAGCAGCAGGAACAAGGGGGCTCCACGGGACTTTCCTTCCACTCGCTCGTCTCAGAGCCACGTTGTGTTGCTGCCTCTTCTTTCTGCGGCTTGAGTTGTGCTGGCACAGCCTGAGCCACTGCTTGCTCTGTCCAGTCTGTTCTGCCTCTACTGCTGAGAAACTGCAAGCCCATTGAAACCAACTCGTTAGTGTTCTTAGTAGTACCCGCTACAAGTAGTGACATGGCATTTCCAAAACACTTTGTAGGGTTCTGCCAGTTTTGCTTGTATCACGGTGGTGCCTTGAGGTTTTGTCTGAGATCTGGGCATAGAGTAGAACACGTTGTCATTGGGAACTGTGGGCGTTCTCGGTATACAACCTTGAGATATGTAGCATTAAGGTAAGCTTTTTTCCTGTTTTTGAAATAACCGAAGATGAAGGGACTCAACTCCAGTCAGGGAGAGATCCTCAGTGTAAGGCTACGGCATCAATCTCATGTTTTTGCCCATGCCATTTCAGTGCCTCCTGGACCATCCTGATCCCTTCAACAAATCTGCATGTGATACTTGGAAAGCAAAATCTTTCTTTCCCCAACAATGCACTTAATGTTCTCAGGCCATTATACTTCTCCTTCCTTTCCTTCACCACCACAGTAATTTTTAATGCACAGCTATCAGGAGAATTACTCAACAGCTTAGCAGAATATTACCAAGAAATAAAATTTTGTCTCTGGAAGGAAAACAAATAATGCCAGAGCAAAAGCTGGTGATGTGAAGGTGGAATGGGAATGGAAAGCTGTGCCAGAGTTAAACCTTGTTTTCTCCCCCAACCTGATCTCCCAGGCAAGTGGACAGGGACTGCCATTTTTGACCTGCCCCAGAACCGAGCTGGGTAGCTGAATTAAAGGGTGTTTGTACGTTTTCAGGTTGGGGTCTGAAAGATCAAGGAGGTAAATTGTTACTTGCAATCGAACAAGAAGGGGTGTGGGTTGATGACAGAGGGTAAACACATGGGAAACATCTGCTCCAAGGAGGCATTTTAGAAATAAGCTTCAGCAAGGGGGAAGGAGAAGCAGCTGTGCTGTGAGCAGCGGAGAACCAGGGCTGTGATAGTGATAAGGCTTCACACAAATCGCAGGGACAGACAGCGTGGGGACCCAAATTGCAACTTTGTGGTTGAGATCCATCTCTAATCCAGGCTGAAAGTGAAAATTTAGATCCTCTGTGGCCAACCTTTAACGTAACCTAGCCCAGGCGAGGGAGCCGCATGCTTTGCAGTCATGCAGGGTAGTCAGTGAGCATAAAGAATGATTTATTGGAAGCGTGAGATCCTTCATGGAGGAGAGCCTATCAGCCTGAAATCAAGGAGGATTCATAATCGCTATGAACGGATCCAAGTCCTGGTTGCTACTGAAAGATGTGTTAGCTCTCGTGTTGATGAGATATGGTGAGATAAACTGGAAACTGATCCAACGAAAATCTTACCCAGTAAGCATAAAATAGTAACTTTCTGACCTGGGGAAGTTGCTTTCCATCTTTTTATCTAGTGATAAGTTTCTTCTGTGTGATTTTTCTGGTATTGAGAAAGGATGTTAAGTTAATGATCTGATCCTTCTTCTGGAATGCAAAGATTTTCCCATAAATTGCTAAAATGAGGCAGTCCTTGTTTCTCTAGATGTCTGACTTTATATCCTTTTCACATTGCTCCTTGGGAGACTGATCTAAAGCCCATGGAAAGCAATCATAGGGTACATGTTACAGATAGACTTTGGATCAGAAATGAATTCTGCTTTTGTGCCTGGGGTTGTACTATTTATACCTCACAGCTCAGGCCTTATATCCCATAAAATATACATTAAAGAAATCAGTATAAAATTCATCACATATATCCAATTGTCTTTATTACCCTTTGAATTTACAGCAAGTCTTCTTATACTTAGAGACCATGATTGCCCTAGAATTGATCTAGTCACTCTTTTCATGGTTCTGTGGGTGTTTTTTCTTTTGTTTTTGAATAAAAGTATCTCAGCAGCTTTACAGTAGCTATGCTCAAACTATTCTAATACAACTTCACCATCATTTGCACATGAAATACAAGAAACTATAGTTGGTGGGATTACTTCCTAGTGACTAGAAAAGGTAGATAGTCATTAACATGGCTTTTGGTTGGGACTATTTTCTTTTCTGCACGAGGTGGGCTGGGTGAAGAAAAACAGCAAACTTTTCCATTAGGCGCAGTAAAAGGAAGTTTTGCTTCCCTGGTGAAAACGGCCCCTCCCAAAGCAGACTGCTTTCAGCATGGATGGGGAGGGAGAGGCTTAACGATCCCAGAACAGATTCAGACTTTCGAGATTTTTTTCAGTGTCTCTCAAGCTTGACAGTGTTGCCTCAGGCCTCCAGGCTTTGGAGTTAGGTCAGGCCCAGTTTGGTTCTGTGCAAATATGTGCATTTTTTGAATAGGCTTGAGAAACCGGGGCTCTCTGTTCTCCAGATGGGTGCTGAAGCATCCAGTTGGAATTCAGTGTAAATGTGGCAGTTTATGTTGACAAAACTTTGCATTTTGCCTTAGCTAAAAACCTGTTGGGTGGCAACTGCTGCAGTAAACTACGTAAAAGCTGTTTCAGCGCATTCAGTTGTAACTCCTGTTGTCACCTGGGCACGCTAAAGGCTGTCTGGACGCACAGACCTTACAGTGACGCTGCTGATGAGTACACACTTTGTGTGGCTTTGTGCTTGGATACTTACTCAGAGAAAACATGGAGTCACCATTGCTCTCCACAGGGCCCAAGGGGCTTCCTGTCTTGCTGCTGAATTGACTGAGGCTGCTTGTTGCAGGAGGTTTTGACAGAGCTGCTGCACAAGGAGGGAAACCCATGGGCAAAGAAGCTTCTCAGAACATGTCCCATTGGTGTATTGACCTCTCCATCTACTCAACAAGGTATCTGTTTGTCTCTGGGAAGTTTGTTGGTTAACTAAGATTCCACTGTGTCCTATCTATGAGTTACTCCATCAGTGATTTTCTTAATGTCCTGCAACCTCTGAATAAAAGAGCTTTAATTTTCAGTGTGTAGCTGCAACTAAGGGAAGATGAGATTTCTTCTAAAACTCTTTTGATTTGCTATGCTATTAGTTAACAGAAGGAAAGTAAGAGGGGGAAAGTGATCAGTTTTGGTCTTGAACTGGAAAAAGGGAAGATAAGACTGCATCTAGGAAAGGATTCTGCTGCTTCTCTGGCAGGAAAAGAGAAAGAGAGTACCTGGTACCTGGAAAAGAGAAAGAGAGAAAGGATGGATCTGTCAGTAAACGATGGTGAAGGAGCCTCAGGATCCCAGTCTGCTGCCACAGCTGGACCAGGGTTTTCAAGTGGGGCCTCTGCAGAAGGAAGGAGCAGCTCTACTCTTGCTGTGTGGTCCCCTAGCATCCTCTCTAGGATGTGTGGCATGAAAGAGGGGAGAGGAGTAGCAGACAAATCCTGTTTACATCCATGTCTTCATCTTTTCTCATTGCTAGAAGCTGAATACCCAGAATTTTCCAAAGGGCTTTTTCAATGTTGAAGTCTTTCACACGAAGCATGCACTTTTTCAGCTAAACCAAAAGTTCTGTGATTCAGTTTCTCCTGGTGACCACATCTCTTGCAGAGATAGCATAAGACCCCTTCCAGCCCAGGATTTATAATCCAGTTTTTATCTTTGTGAGGCTCTTTTGCAGCTTAAATGAACTATGTAGCAGATATGGTATCAGGGCTTTCTTTTTAGTATGAAAAAAAATCTGACAAAGGGGAGAGTCCTGGGCTTTAGCCTGGATCTCTTGAAAGGCAGTAACCAAGAACAGGCAGCATCTGTACCTCTCAAATGTGTACAGAGAGCAGTGAATGTTGATCCATCCTTTCCTTCCCTGTGAAATAAACACTGAAAAAAGATACTGCTGCCATTCAGAGAGAAGCTCTGTTTCTGTACCAACCAGCTCTTCAAAGGAGACATCTATTTCTTACTACAACTATAAAGAGACCTTGAACTAAAATATTTTGCGTGCTTTCACAGGTCTGCCAGACACATTAAGTACACAAAGGCAGAAAATCAGCTATTTATTAAGACCTAGTTTAAAAGTAGGAGTGGAGAGAGAAGGGAGTTTGTGGCTGCTTTTCTCAGACTTGGTCTGAAAAGGCTATCGAGTTGTTGAGCTTATTTTGCATAAAAGCATCTTGTTTCTGAATATTAATTAGCACCAGCTGCTGAACCAGAAGGGCTTTTGGGCAGTTATGGTTTTTGCCACACAAGGAGTGCTTGGGCATCCTAATCATATTTTTTAAGATGTCAATTACTTAAAAAGTCTTGATTGTATCACTCTTTGTTAACTGCTGCTAGGAGAACAGGCATTGCCCAGTGCTTGGCTGCCTGCCTTCTTACACTGAAAAATGCTATTTGACAATATATAAAAGACAAGTGTTTAAAATAGCTTTATTTTTACAATCAGATTTTACTACTGGAATGCATTAGACTTTGTAATTGTAGGCAAAGTGGGAACAGCGTAAGAGAGCACAACATAGGAGTAATTCCTCCTGATATCTGATTATGGAATAACTGCTCTTGGTGAGCAGCTTTGGTCAGGAAAACTGTTATACAGGAGTGAACAGGAGTGTATCTCAGTGAACAGTCACATATGCAGGGATTTGAAGAACGGACCAACTCAGATGCTGCTCTCAAGAAAGTCCATATTCACTTCTTGGCCACAAGAATGCTTCAAAATTCCTTCTAATCCCATCTCCTTTCTCTACTGGTGCCCAGCATCTGAGGTTTGGGGAAAGGGTTAATGCAGAGAGCAAACGCAAATTGCTGCTTCCTCTGAGATACTCCTGCCTTCCAGTAACTTGTGGTTTACTATTTCCCAAGCTAAGAGTTTCTGTTAAGAGTCTGCAAAGGATCTCTTGTTCATTTTTTGAATTGCATTTTTTGAACTTGCCTACAAGCTTGACCTCCACAAAATCCTGCAGCAATGAGCTCTGCAAAGCAGTTAGGTATTATGTGAAGTACTTCCTTTTGTTTGTTTTAAAACTCCTGCCTAATGATTTCTGTCCGTACCCCTTATTCCTGTGTTACCAGAAGAAATGAAACGTCATTCCCAGGTTAGGGGGTTTGATGCCCTACAAGATTTAATAGTGCACTCTTGTTTCCTCTCTTGGCAACGCTCACACAGCTTGAGTCCCTCCTTTTCTGTTCTCTCCTGTAAAGAAACAGTTCGGGAGATTTCATCATTCTTACCGCTCTACTCTGTTCCTTTTCTGGTTTTATCTTGGAGAGGCTAATCCAGAAGAGGCATGAGATCAATTCTAAATGTCACTACTCATGAAATACTTGTTTTTTTTTTTTTTTTTTTCCCCCAGGCTTTTTTGCAGGCAGTCATTCTATAGAGTATCACCTTACATGTAGATTTAAGTCTTATAAAGCACATGCATACAGAGAGTAGTCCTTGCAGGGAAAGGAGGGAAGGTATTTTAGGGTTCTGTTTTCCCTAATAGAATGGGAGAGCAATGCAGAGGAAGAATGCAATTCAGAAGTAAAAAGCATTGGGTTTTCTGCCTGTTCAGATTCCAGAATGAAACTATTTTACACCCAGGGAACTTAATCAAAAACTGCCTGGACATCCTCTTCCTTTCTGTAGCAGCTGTTTCCACTCAGTATTTTAATGAGTGGGCTGAACTAAAACCTTTGGGGAAGGGCTTCCCCCCTTGGCATCTCTATGTAAAAGCCTGTGCTCAGTATCCTGCTCTGAGCCGAATGAGTAAAAGCCTGTGCCTGGACAGTCCAGAGGAAGGGCTGCATCATGTTCTCAGCTGGCTGAGCTCCTTAATGCAAGCTTTAAAAAAATTTCCCTGGATATTAATCTGATGTGATTTTGGCTGCAAGAAGTAAGTATTTAAACGCTCTCAAGATTTAAGACTTCTCCAGTTTCTTTTGTTTCCTCCTGTTAATAATTTGTAGAATATCTGCCCTCTTTGGAGGTAGACTCTGTTTGAATTATTTCATTTTATGTTTCCTGTTAACTCTTTATATATATTCTAAATGATTGATAGACTCAGAGCTCACGTTGTACACAGATTCTTGGAGGAAGGTAACTTGCTTGGTGGTGTGCATGATGTGTAGTGGAGAGCTTTGTAATTGAATGAGAGTTACTTTACAGATACTTCTTCAAAACTATTTTTGAGTGTCCTTTTTCTTTATCTGCCTTTTTTTTTTTTTTTTTTCCGCAAGTGTGGTATACTAACAACACATCTGTTTTGCAAGTTTTTGCCTTCACAGTAATGTAATAATTTCTCTGTCCTTTGTGTGCTGTCTCACCCTAAGCAGAACAGAGGAAATGGTGAAAGCGGCAGTGCTTTTTTTGCTGGTTTTCTTTTGGCACTAGATTACATTCACTAAACTCAGCAAATAGCAGAATTCCCTATGGAGTACTAGGAAGCAGCCCAAATGCTCTACAGTTGTATTTTGCTGGACTATTCTTGTAGTAGGGTTTTCTTTCTTCCCTTTTTTCCCTCCTTTTTTTTCTTCTCTTCCTCTCCCTTTATTCCCCCCCTACCTCCCAGTCTGTTGAAATACTTTCTGCTGGGACTGCATTCCTCACTGATTCCATTCTCAGATGGCCTTAAATCCCCCCAAATGAACATCCCAACAAAGGTAAGAGATGCACAGTGAGTAACAGCAAGTTCAAGTTAAGAAATACTTTACTGCTTGGGGATTAAGATGGGCTCAGCTTCAAGTTTTCTTGGTAGCTGATAACTTGTGGCTGAAATTACTGGCTGAGCTTAATAGAAAAATCAAGACTGGCACTAAGTCTTGGACACTTAATGTCTGGGTGTGGTTCTGGACTTCTCTGCTGTAACCGGAATCATCTCATGCCAGACCCAGCTTGATGAGTTAACACAATTATTAGTAGTAGGCTTAACATATTTTGAGAGGCATAGAGCTAGATGCTTCCCATAGTTACACTGGCGTAAATATGGGACAATTCCTTTCATTGTAAAAATTCCAGTCTCCGTAAGTATGCAGACAGTTGGCCTTTCCACCAGGCATTGTGGTTCAGGATCTTCAGTATTATTTCCCAGTTTCATGCTACTCTGGCAGCCACCTCTGTCTGTCCCCCTACTCTTCACCTCACCTGACTTGGCATGGCAGTAGTAGCCTGTGCGTCCCCAGAGGAGAGCAAAATATGACCTTGAGGTGTTTTTACAGCCATAGGTGGCCACGTGTTGCATGGAGGGGCCCAGCACCCGTGCTCAGATACTAAAATTCTTCTCTGGGCTTTGACTGATAAAGGAAAACTGAAGCTAGTCTGGTTTCCATTCTGATTTAACAGGTTATGAGCCTGTATCTTTCTGCTTGGGAAAGCTAGGCTTAAATTGAGCCAGTTAGAGTAACTCCAAGACCATCTTAATAGCACACTTTTAATTTAGGTACTCCTGTGCGGTAGCTAAAGATTATAATCTTGTCTCTCTAAACACTGACCTCAATTTTAGCATTTCCATTAGGTAATAGCTGCTCTGAAGGGCTGGAACTGTGTGGTATGTTGCTGTGAATGAACGCCTCCCTGCTGCCGCTTCCGAGCGAGGAGCCTGCTCCTCGGGACCGTGCCCAGCGCACCCCGGGGAGCCGTGCCCAGAGATACCTGTCATTGCCCTACCTCTGAAGCCAAGGGCTCCGTTCAGCCTCCTGTTTCCTTCTTGGTTTTTCCAAGTGGTTTGCTAGAAATAGTTTGCTATTCCACAATTTCATGCAGCAAACCACCTAGCAGAAACAGTCTGCTTAGAGGGTGTGTGTGGTTGTTTTTTTTTGTTGTTTTTTTTTTTTTTTTTTAAGATGTTCCTTTCTAAATCATTCCATATTCTTAAGGGTTTCCAGACTACCCTGAAGAAGTTCTCGCAAGTCCATGCAGGCTTTTTTCTTGGAACAGCAGTTTTGGGCTCTTTCCTTCCACATTCTTTTGGACAGAAGATATGGAGTAGTCCAACTCTAGGCCTCTTTTCAGGGACTTCTGTTTCCAACATCTTTTCCCACCATGTGGCTAACAACTTTCAAACCCTCCAGTAAGGAGCTTCCTGCTTCCCATCTGTTCTACAGAGATGATTTCTGTAGGTCTTTTCAGGGATGACTGAATGGTATCCCCCCTTGGGATGCCCCCAGGGTGCTCCTGTGGTTCAGTATTTACCATCCTGCAGAGCCATCAGGTTATGGCCGGTCACGGGCATAGGTGAGCACAACGTCCTTGAAGGTCCAGCTGCCTTTTGACCTATGGAAACTAGCTTGTGCACTGAACTGGGGCTTACTGAAGGAGTATGTTTAACACCTAACTGTTATACAGGTGCTCTGTGATCTTTGATGTGTTAATTACTCTGTCTACACTAAATTTCCATACTTGTGAATGTAATAGTATTTTGTCTGTCCATTTTGTCTCTGTAGGTTTGGAGCTACTCTGGTGGGGACTGTATCCCTCAGCACACCCAGCACATTAGGGCCAGGGTTTATCTGAACTGTTAGATACTACTGTAGTAGAAGTACTGAAATATAGAAAAGATTCTTTCAGGCAATTGTCTCACCTTTGTTCACATTTAAAGCTGCTGAAGTAAGGGTCTACTGAAAAATTTATTAGAAAAGAGTCACATCTGTCAAATACTGTCTATTCTACTTCACTTTATTACTAAAAATCCGTAAAAGTGAGATCTTTGTGTGCATTTTTTTCCTTTCTTTTCTCTCTTCTCCCCCCCCCCGTTTCTATTTTTGATTTTAAGCTCTGGTAACCTCTGGATGGAGGCAAGCATCGATTTGTGTTGCATGTCTCCTGCTAGCTAGACTGCTAGCACTGAACCGAACTAGCTAGCACTGTCTAGCACATGAATATGTTTTAACTTTTATAAAGTATTTTTAGATTGCATTCAAATCTGCTGGCTGCATTTGCATGCACTAAAGATTCCCCAGGGCCAAAGGAACATAACTCGGGGATGTCCTGTCGTTTGAGAAATCCCGTACAGCAGCTGACTTGATTACTTTCTGAATTCCAACAATTAGGCAGACAGAGTTCCCAAGACTCTTAAGGGACCTACTAAGTTTTGACAGAGAATGAACCCCAAAGCCAGTGACTGTTTTAGTTACTGCTTATCATTTTACCAGGCTGAGAAGCTTTTGACACTCGGTGAGCTGCAAAACAGGTCAGTGCTGATTTCAGATAAACCTCTTCAGAGTCTTTGTTCCCACTCAGTATCCCAATATCTTCTCTGTGCTGTAGTCATCCTTTCCATTATTGCTCAGTATTATGTGGTCTAAAAACCACCACCAACAACAAAAAAAAAAACTGAAGAAAAATAAGTAAAGAGCAAATTTGAGTCCTTTTCAATGGGAAAGAGGAGGAAGTGCATCAGGAAAACATTTACAGGGAGTATTGTTTAAGCACAGGCTTTTCTGCATGATATGCGAGTGGATCTTTAAAGTTACATGAAATTAGTATACCTTATAAAGAATAGTATACTAATTTGTAGATGTTTTCCTGTGGATAGTATGTACAGAAAGATTGCTAGCCATGAAATAATTAGATGATGTTGGTGGATTTTGCTTTCCTTGTACTCAATATTTCCCTTCTCTGCTTTTTCAGATTATGCATCAGAGGAAAGTTTGGAGGAGAGGGGGGAATGGGATTCTTAGAAGTAAAGTAATTATTAGTGATGTTTTTTGAAAAACAAGCAGTGCTAGGTTTGCGTCCCAGTTGCTGATCTCAATTTTTTGCAATTGGTCAGATAAAGAAACTGTCTACAAATACTGACGTGGTTCGGGTTCCATGATGGTGGTGATAATTAGGATTTACATCAGTACACTGAAATTTATAGTAACTATGATTTAAAACAGTTACTCTGGACTGACGCAGCAGAGCGTGAGAGCTGTGCTCTTGAAAAATGCTTTTGGGATCAAACTGGTGTGAATGTTGGCTGAGTTTTCCAGTGTCATAGAGCAAAAAAGTCAAAGTCCTATCGTTTTTGTGATGGAGGGGCTGAGTGCACAGATAAAAGTAGGTAGCTCTTTTATTGTATTGGTCAATTTTAGAGTGCTTGAAAAGTACTCTGACGATATTATTCCCACTGAGAAAACTGAAGCATAATATAGTGCAGTGATTACAGAGGGCCAGGGTTGGTCTGAGAATAAAGCTCAGCTTTCCTGAGTCTCGGTTCCTCAGTGACCTTTTTGAGATGAACCCCCTGAATTATCATTAGGGAGAGACCATCATGCTGAATTGCTTTCTCTTGGCAACACTGTGACTGGGAACATCCTAAAAGGATGGATAAACTTTAAGAAAAACCTCCTGGTATCTCCTAATCATGTCTGTGAGTTGCAGTGTTACCAAGGGCAAGATATTCACCCTTTAAAGTCACACGTGCTTCCACGTAATGTCATGTTCTTATATATGCTTCGACATATTTCCTATATGCTGGTTCTTTCCTCAAAGGATTCTTTGTTCCCAAAAGTCTGCTGCTTGTAGAGAAGAGGGAAGCCTGCTGTAATCTGCTCTTCGGTAAGGCATGTGCTGAGAGAAGAGGTTGCAAGTCTAAATTGTAGGTGTTTTCAGTGTGATCGACTGCTCCTAAAAATGGCAAAACATTTCTGTTTCATGCACACCAAAGGGTTGTAAATAAGAAACTATCCAAAAATACCATGGTCTTTGGCACAGACAAGAGTATTTGGCAGGAAGTTTTGTCTGCAGATAACACACAAGCTTACTGCATTAAAACTTTGGTTTCTTCTTTTTTTAGTAAAATCAAAAAAGGTTTCCCGCTGTTTTTGGCATGATAATTTGTATTTGAACTGATTTGGGGGACACTGCCTGTAATTAAAGTTTATAGACTTATCCAATCATCAGCTCCTACACATAAAAGGTAACTCATCTATCACATTCTCGGTAGCAAGGGGGAGCAGGCTGTCTCAAAGCCATTTAAAATGCTTTGCTTTCATATTTGCCAAGTTCTTCTATTCTCTGTAGATTTTAATGACTCAGACCTCTGAAATCTCTTCCATACATGGTTAAAGTGTAACTACTGGTTGGGGGCGGAGGTGGAGGATGGAGGGAATAACTTACTGAAATGATAGAGTTTTAAACAAACTTGGGTGGTTTTCTTAAAGCAGCATTTCGGTCCTCTCTGAGTCATCTGTATGTATATTCACACACAGGGCGTCTCAGTCGTAATGGTGCTGAAAGCTAATGAAAATACATACGTGTATATGGTGAATCCAGTGCGTTTGCATGTCGCCCAAACTTCCATCCAGGCCCTTTGTCATAGCAGGGTCCTTTTCTGAAGTCAGTTTTCTGCAGGTTTCCTTCAGCCTCTTACTGTCTGTCTTACACAGATGAAATAACTTGGCAGCACCGTGGGCTCTGCACAATGTGCCCCCGTTGCCAATTCATCTGCTACTCCCCTTACGGTAGCTTTGCGCAGACAGCACTTGTTGTTAAGCAGGTTGGTAATGGATGGGAAGCTCTTGCTGACCCTTAAGTTTTCAGCTCCGTGTTTATATTTGTAAAATATCCTCTAGAATAATTTAAGATGCAGATTGATCTTTCCTCCAAGTAAGAGATTGTCAAAGCAGGTGATTTGTTCTAGTGCTTGCTAATGTCAGATGAACGGAGGTACATACTGCTTGTGCCACTAACCTCTTGTGCCATGTTGGGCAAATCATCTAGCAGCTATGGGTAGGGTTTTTAAAAGCACTTAAGAAAATCTGATCCAGCGCAAACTGATGGAGACCTAATTCTTCTTTGTGCTAAGGCTTCATTACACTGCTTGGCAAAGTAAAGATCCTTAGAACAAGGCTTTTTGTGCTGCTAAAGTGTTATAAAGTAGTGCCATGAAAATGCAAATCACAGAATCATAGCAGTTCTTTAGTTAACTTCGATAGAGGAAATAAACACAGCAGCCTTTTAAAGAAATCGTAGTCTTCATGTTAAATCTTCATCTTGAGCATGGTCATCTTGTTAAAATAGGGCTGATACCTACCTCATAAAACTGCAGCAAAGCTTTATTAATGTTTGTGCAGCCATTTAAAAATGTCCAGTACTATGTACAGCTCTCATCATTAATTTGACCAAATTAATTTATTAGGTGAAGAGTAAAAGACTTGTAAGGTATTTTATATCTCTCTGAAAAACAGCCCCAAATTCAAGTAATCTAGTTTTATGTAGATTTCTGATGGTGCATCTGGTGGTGATGGTTGCATCACTGTGAGAGGTTGTTTTGTCCTGTGTAGCTCTGCTGCAGATCACAAGACTGTTAATCGGAGCCAATTCCTTTCTGTCACAACACTACAACTATTTATCAATTGCTCATGGCATTTTGTAGAAGATCCTTGTTAAAGTTCACAAGGGTATGAGGATCACTGACTTCTAAATACCACATTTATTTTGCAGATTGATAATGGACTAAAATGAACTGCCTTTGCTTCTCTTGTTGACATTCTAAAGCTCCAGTTAATACCACAGTCTGGAGCTCAGGGCAGCCTCTCTTGATTTTTATTGAAGTGCTAACAGAAGTAAATAAAAATATATTTTAGGGTGTTCTTGTTACCTGATCTGAGACAGTTGTTAGATAAATTAAGAGACTGCTATATTAAGTGTCAATTTAATATAAACCCAGATTGCCCTACAAACACGTACTAACAGATGCCTGGCCCTGTAAATACTTGCTTGCAAGAGAAATCCCTGCTTACGTGAGTAGATGCCGTGCTGTTTGTGGAATTGCTCTTGGGAAGTCTCATGAAATCGTCTATGACGCTGCAAAAATCACATTCTCCAAAAAGAGTGAGATGTGGATATTCTGTGGCAGTGATGGGTTATCTTGAAGCATAGGGTTGGAGGCATATTTCTCCAACCTTCTCCTTAAATATAAATATTCTCCTTGATATAAAAATAACGATGATCTGAAATGTAGCTTGAGGAAACAGCTCATTTCATTTTTGTTCCCTAGAGCTGCTTCTGAATTTACACAGTCAATAAAGTACATAAACCTTTCATGGATTTAATCTATTCCTTTTTTGTGGTGTATTTTCTCTCTGTTAACATTGGAATGAACAGGATCTGCCAGGAGAGGCTATTAAATATAGCTAATAATATTGACCATTTCTGGAATGCAAGCTGATTTACAATTAGAAAAGATCACTGTGGTTTGTCAACACAGGAATAGTGAAGTCGGCTGGAGGTGAGTAAATCGGCACTTTTTTAGTAACTCTGTAGATCTTTGAGTTGCTCCAGCTGGGAGAACCTTTTGCTATCCCAGTGTCTAGTGCAGCATATTCTAAGCATCTCATTTAAGTGAATCACGTGTTAGCATTTTTTGTGGATACAGTTGTTCAGCTCCCTGCTGCTCCGCGGAGGTGGTGTCAGCGAACCCCAGAGATGAATTCACTGTCTGTAGGACTCGTGGTGCAGATTTCTTCTGAGGGATCTAAATTCAGATTTTTTTGTTTGATTTGTTTTGTTTTTTTCTTCTCTCCTTTTAAGCAAAAGACTCTGACCTCATTTGTGTCAGAGTAGATAGAGTTGCCAGGATTTCAGAGTCTCATTTGAACCTTCATGGCACCTTTGTGAAGATGAGCCTGCGGCTGTGCTATGAAGTTGCTGTTTTGGTGCTGCAGACCTAACACTTTCACCTGTGAACTACGCCAGCCATTTGTCATTTTATTAGTATTATTAATATTACGGAATCCCAAGTGCTCCTTCATGGCCTTGTATGTCTTCTAAGAACAACCACATTTGCTATCTGGAATTGATGCCTTCAGCTTTGGTGTTTTTGGTTAGGTCCAATGTCTATGACAAAATGCAAACCACAAGTTAAAAAAAACAGCTGTTAATTCTCTCACAAGCTGATCTGTATCTACCTACACATTTGCTTTGCTGGAGGGGAGAGAGGACGAAATCTGCATGTCCATTCTGGTTGCTTCCATACATTTTGTGAAGGATTTACTGCCTGTATGTAGTAACACATGAGAGAAGTTCTGCAAACAGCAGCTCCTGCCTGTATGCTCTGCTCTGGTTAGTGCTAATTATTACCAGCTGAGACTTTGACAGAGCGTTTATAGCTGTATTTGCTAAGGTGATGCAAATCCCACTCCTCCTTCGTGTAAAAACTTAGGTTCCAGGCTCTTTCTATAGTGGGTAGAGAAACAGAAGCGATGCTCTAAGTTGATTCATTCTCCCTGATGTAGCTGGAGTCAGATGGACTTGTTCTCCTGAAGCCCCTACACTCCCCAGTGACTGCAAAAGTAATAGTCTGAATGCCTCAGGTGAGGCATTTGGGGGAAATGGATCATGTGGCTATCAGTTTTGCCCCATGTTTGGCAAGTGGGAATGTTCCTGTTGGGAATCAATGCCATCACCAGTTTTATCTTGAGTGAGGATTATGTTTTGCAAAGCCCCTCTGTGTGCGTGCTGGTTTGCAAGCCAAACTTTGCCACTCTTCTGTGGGAGATTCTCTTGGCTGGAAAGCACCAACTGGCTGATGTTGGTGGAAAATAGAGAATACAGAAGGCCATAAAGAGGTAATTAAATCTGCAGCTATCAGCAAGATCTAATACTGCAGAAAAAAAAGAAAAAGCTGAGAGTTTCAAGGTATAAATACTTCAGGTGCATGATGTATTTAGTGCTTATTTAGATCTGGGTGGCTTTTCACCTTTTTGTGTTTGTAAGGTTTTTTAGTTCTGCTCTGAATACTTCACAGATTTATTCTGAAAACTTGTTCTGAATTTGTGTCTCTGACGTCTGTAGTACTCTTATCACACTATATTACTGTATTCCATGTCGCTCTAAAACAGTCCCACAAATATTCTTATTATAGACAGGGCCATCCCATGAAGTTAGTATAGTTACTGAATTTAATACTTATATTGCAATAGCATCTAAAAAATCTGAAGCTGAGTATTGTGTAAGGTGTTGTGCAAACAGCACTGTTTCTTAAAGAACATGCTAAATAACCAGTTGATATACAGTTTCTTTCACTGTGTGTCTTAACACAGAGGGTGGGGGGGGAAAAAGAATTTCTGGATTTACCTATTGCTATTTATGTTCACTATATACTATTTAATTTGGAAAGAAAATCTGTGTGAAAATGAAAACTGAAGATACATTATGTGAATATTCTCTGTTCTGACAAGGAATATAAGTATCCATAGGAAGATAGGTATGAATTTAAAGCATTGTTTAGCAACGTGCATAGACACTTAGACAAGTTTTTAGCAGCTTTGGAATATATTTATCTAAAGCCAAAGTCTTGCAATCGTTTACATGCATAAAGGGATATTAATATATAATTCTGTTCACTTTAGTGAAAGTGATCATAGACACAGAGTTAAATAGCTGCAGGGATAAGTTCTAGTCTTGTGGTTTCTTTGAAAAGTTTTCTTGCTGGAACCCAAGCTGTAGCTGAGGTTCATTAACACATTTTATGTAGAGAGACCTGATTTTTCACTCGGGCTGCAGTTCTGTGTGCATTCATTTTGCTAAGGGTGCAAGAAAGAGTTGTATGTGTATATTGCCTGTGTATTTCTTCTCCTTTTGGATTGGTGAAAATTACTGTTTGCCAGGGATATTGAATCCTTGAGTCATGAGCTTGGTGCACCTTGAGTAGTGGTAATGTCAAATGCCACTCTGTCATCTGCTGAGATCTTCGCTCTGACGTGTCCTGAGTTGTCTCCATCTTTGTGGACAACTCTACAAAGTTGTCTCCATCTTACAGTCCCTCACATCAATGCTGCTGTAGGGTGGGTTTGCATAGAAGGTGCTCTCATGGCTGAGACAAGAGTTCTTTTCGCAAGGCACTGGATATCTGACTTCGTTTGCACAGTCCAACAAGTAGTTACGACATGGTGGTGACTTCTGTTCACTCCTGGATTAGTTTCAAGCTAGTATTCTAGTGGACTGGTATTATACAGAGAGCTGTTCTCCTCTGAGTCGTCCAATTTCGTCGTTATATTGTTTATGCACTTCTCTAGGCCCATCAGTGGAGCATATCTGTTGAAGGGTGTTGACACTTGACTGTATGAGCATATTAATTAACTCTTCATATCTTGATTGTAGACATGAAGCCTGAAATTGTGTGGGTTATTTAGAGACACAGAGTCGGGAGAAAACTTGCTGTATTAATAAGGATTCCACTTGTTATTCCAGAGGCTGCTGGCAGGCGGTTGCCCTGCAGGCCCAGTTCATCAGACTGCTCGTGACTTCCTTCGGGACTTTGGGCGAATCATATCCTGCTGGGCTTCTATTTTCTGCCAACCGTGGGGATGACACTGACATATTCACAGTAGTTGGGACCCCTCAGCTTAGTGTTGCTGTTAGGCTGTTGAGTTGGCATGTGATAGAAATGTATAATTTTGTTCTGATTGAGCAAGATTACCATTTCCCTCATACTTTATGAAGAGTGCTGGGGCTTTGGTACTGATAGCAGTTCTCTTACTGCACCACAGGGCGAGTTCTTGCTGTTTGTAACAGCATTGTTTCCATTTGCTATGGCAGACTGTTTCTAAGCCTTGTTCATTATTTAGCAACTGGGTGATGTCACTCTGTTTCTGTAGATGCTTTCATCAGAAACCAGATCCAGATGCAGTGGGTTGGCAGTAAATCAGGTTGCACTACCCAAGGTTTTGCTGAGACTAAATAAGGCTTAAATATTTTTGTTCTATTTCCTCTTCACCTTACTTGTCATGCTGGCATTGACAGAAGCAAGGCTGCTTTCCCAAGAGCTCGTCACCCTTCTGCATAGCCAGTAATTTCTCTTAGCGCTGTTTAAAATACAAGTGACTTCTTGATGCAAGAGCAAGACGGGGGTTAAATTGCAAACTCTCCTTGTTTTGGCAAACCTATTAAGATGCCAAGTAGCTCCTATGGTAGACAGGACGGGGGGGCCTGTGGAGGCCCAGTTCTGCTGTTTTGTCACCTCCAGCCCTGGAGGTGACAGTGAATTCTTTCTTCACAATTGCTCTCCTAACAGGTCTATATCTGGCAATAGGTTGCCACTGACAACTTGCATGGCAATTTGGACTAATTGCCAACAGTGCTGTCACCTGTCACTAACAATTCATAATCAGACAATGTCTCTCTGCAGCTCTGGGCAATTATCATGTGTGTTACAAGATGTCCTGTCACATACCGTGTTCAGTAAACAACAGTGCTGTGCTGGCTGTTGCCTTCTGCTTCTTGAAAAATGCAACTTCTTGGGAGATGCAGCTACCTCCGGCCCACAGAAGAAACTCCTTGTCTTTTGTGCACAGGAACCAAAAATGAAGGACGGCTTAGACTTGGACGCATGACAAACTGCCCTTCTGGTGGCACTGGTAACTCCCAGAGAGGCCTTCGGGTGAAGCAGTTTGACTTTGTATCATCCTCTGTAAATTTAAACCATAGTCTTTAAACCAACAGTCTTTAAGGTCTTGTAGAAATGTGGGTCTTACAGAAAGTGCTGCTCTGATTTCTGTCAGTTGAGTCAGTAGAACAGCATGACTTAGCATTGATTAGAGAAGAGGTTGGGGAAGGACGTTGCTTGCCAAGTATGCAAAGCACTTGCATTATTTACTTTAGCTAGGATGTGAAGTAGATCCTACTCCTTCTGGGCTAAGAAGGAACCCTGGGGCTAGCAAAGCTCAGAGCTTCAAAAGGCAAATGGAGACTGGAAGAGCTGCGATATCTCCATGGAGGTGCCTTGTCTCCCGTGTGTTGAGGTCACCCGACGGTGGTGATAGACCTGCCTCTGAACTGAGCCCCAAGAACACCCTGTTTGTGACACAGGGGAAAGACAGAGTTCACGAGGAGATGAGTGTGAGCCTAGGCTCCTTTTGCAGAATTGCTCTTGGGGTGTTTTGTCCAATGCAAAGTACTGTTGGACCTTCCTGATGTGGTTGGGGCCTTTTCTGCTGATAAGGGCTATAATTTATAGTATAATGTGTATGTAGTATACTTTAGCTATGTATGATGATAAAACATGAAGAGCTCAAGCCTTGCTTCTTTCCTTAAAGCTGTTTTTTTTATATATATATATATATATAAAGCTGTTATACATCTCAAATATGACAATTAACTGCAGGCATTGTTTAGTTACTGATATCAAATCTGTTGTATCATCTTGTATTTAGCTTCTGAAAGTTGTTAGAATTTTTCCTTTTACTTATTTGGACTTTGGGAATGAGCTGTTAGCATCGTAGGCCTGATTTCTCATAAACTGTGCAAATGGCAAGAATGAAACAAGCCAGTGTATGTCCAAATTTGGTTCACAGAAGCTGCAAGAGTTTCCTTCCATTTCAGAATTCTGTCTCCTTTGAGGAAACACAATTACCAATGATCTCTGTGAACTGGTCCATGTTTTCTACAGAAGATCTCATTCTGTACAGTTGAGACAAACATTCTCAGATATATAACCTAAACTGCAGTAAAACATGTTTGATCACCTACCTCTTCACTGAGTAGCGCATTCCTCTTGACTTCTTCCTGCATAACAACTTCCTGATAGCAAAGGAAGGATTAATTTGTACAAGAATGCAGGCCAGGTCCACACAAAGAATGTGTCTCTAGTGTACTGTGATAGGAATGTGTATATATCATAAATGCAAGTTAAAGAAAAACTGCACCTTCTGGATGGAGATAATTGCACCTCTCCTGTTAAAAAGAAATAGCAAGATCCCAATGCATAGATGTAACTGTGCTAACATAAGCATAGTAATATTGGTCATGGATCATACTATTTCATGTCAGCATCTCAGCAGGCTTCCTTTCCCTTTGTTCCCTTCTTTTTCAAGAGTACAGGACTTGATTCCTGTTAAGTGAAAAGCTTTGTCTTTATTGCTTGTTACATGGGGCTCAAGAATCCACTTATGTACATGTGCCTGAAAGCTTTGCTGCAGTGAAGTCTTGGGGATGTGCTACTATTTTCCCTGAAATCAACACAATTTGCCACAAGCTATGCAGGTTCAAGACCCGAAGTTCATCACCATTTTGTCATTGACAAACCGAGGAGATGTGGTAACTGCTGGCTTAAAGGTGCTGCAGAAAGCTGTGGGCCTGGCTCAGCTATTCTCACATTATGTGGCTGTCTCTGGGGTGGAGAATATAAAGCTCATCATGCAGAGACCACTAATACAGTTAGTTCCATGGTTATGGAAGTACTTGGCCATTAAAGCACCTCCTTACACCTGCTCTATTGAGCCCTAGTTGAAAAAACACAGCTTAAGTAACTGATCCAATGAAAATGGGAAATTGGGGAGAAAAATAATAATAATTATTGTGAAGGTTTATTTAGCTTCTTTTGGCACTTAATATAGCTGCGAGCTTGTATACCATATGTGAGCCATGGAGAGTTTAGAATGAAATAGTTTTCCTTCTAAGGCTTGAACATGTTTGATGACTAAAATGTGGTAGTCATGAAGTAGCTCTATAGCAATTAAGCAGTCACTGTCACTGCTTATGTGTCTTTCAGATTTAAGCAAAGGAGTAGCAAAGAACCAAGTCTGTAATGCTGCATATCTTTTGATTCTGATCTTTGGAATGGGGATAACCACCTAACCCTAGCCATCCTGTCACACTGGAAGCAGCTCTGTTTGCCCTGATTAAGAGGAACGTGCAGAGCATTGCTGACTTGCCTTTGCTGAGAATACGAATACAGCACAACGGCACTCCCAAGGTCTTAGCTGCTTAGCTAATAGGTGCTGCATGTCTTTGTTAGTGTTTGAACATCTGCGAAAGCATTTAGTTAGCAAACTTCAAGACAGTAAGTACCGTGTTCTTTTTTTAGGACAAAATTGATCATCTTTGAACAACCTGTTGAAAATGTTTTGGCTCAACAGCATTATAACTAGCCCAGCTGTGTTATAATAAAGCCAAGCTCATTACTGCTTGAATGGTAGGAAGGGACAAAGCGTTTCTCATTGTGTTACAGACCAAGCAGGAAGCAGCTGAGTTACTGGTCTGTTACTGGTCTGAAACATGGTCACTTTTGCTGTCAAGTCATGGACAAAATGTCTTTGCTGCATTTACTATCCAAAACACATCATTTACTTGAGCCAAAATGTTTTCAACTTTTGAATTCATGGCCACACTCTGTCTATAAGGTGCCTGGCTAGGGCAAGTAAGCTGCTTATATGTGAGATTTTTGCTAAATTCCCTGCCTTGGTTACCTTGGTTAGAAGGATGGAGGTGGAATGGGTGAAGGACATGAGAAGAGTTCATCTGTTTTCCATTAGCATGCTTGTTTCTTTACAGCTCTGGTTTTGTCTAGGCTGTGAAGTTCCAGAAGTCGCAAGAATCACATCAGGTATAAATTGATCTGGATGTTTAATGCCAACTAAGTTAGACTCACAAGTGCTCCTCACAGATCTTAATCTATTTTCTTGTTTTAAAGATGGAGGGGGGGGGGAAGGGAGCAGTGCCATCTGAGAACCATTTTACAGATAACAAGGATACTGGATGATTTTGTCTTAGTCAGCCCTGCAACAATATCCTTCCTCCCTTTTGAAATTCTCCAACCATATTTGACTGTTCTGTTTGAACTATCCTAGACATCTTTGCTGCTTTTGTCAGGGATATGGCAAAGCTGTCTCTTGGCTTCACTTTGTAATCTGCTATAGCTTTTGTCTCTTCTTTTTTTTTTTTTTAATAAGTCTGAGGAGTTTATAGTTCATTTGAATATTTGTGAGGTGCCCTCATCTCTCAGATTTTTTTAATGACCATATTAGGTCAGCTATGAAAGCCAAGAGAGTCCAGTTTATAAGATTAGTCCTGAAAGTTAGTGTCCTTAGAGAAACTGAAAAACAACTTGACTTAATAGCTTGCACTTTATGCAAAGCTGTAAACAAGAGGAGGCTAGTCAGAACTTGCTTGATTTACAGACATCAATACTTAGCAATTTCTTATAGGGTATAAATGAAAAGATTAATTGTTCGGGTTCATGGGTAGTTTCTGTTCTGCTGAATGATCTCTCAAAGTGGGCGCAAAGATAGGTAAATCCTGCTGTTGCACTACCTTTCCACGTTCACAAGAGCTACCTGTAAAATCTGGGGGCTGGTGCACAGGTGCATGATGAAGCAACACTGAGGTAGACTTTATAGTGCTCTTCCTATAGATAGAAAGAGTCTGTGAGGCATCCTGTACAACGTGAGCATTTGTGCTTCAGTCTTATTTGGGTTGCCACTATATTTCATATCCCATTGGGTATTTAGCAATGAAATGTATTTGCCATTGCGTTTTGATAGAATCCCAATGAACAGCAGCACCTTCAATGGAATAATGAGATTTCTGTGGTTAATCCATCATGAGCTAATTAAGTTTTTAAGAAAGATACTGTGATCTTTCTGTGCCATTTGGGCGAGTTGGGCAGGTGTTTTTGTGTTGTTGCTTGGTTGGATTGAGCCTTTGATATGGTTTTCAAGCTATTTATTTATTTATTTTTTGTGTAGCTGCAGAAAAGCCTCAGCAAAGCTGAGGTTCCTACACACATGGTTCCAAGAAGATCTAACTGCAAAACTCGCTGTAGAAATGTGATAGTAGGTAAAGAAGTTGTTCAAAAAAAAATTGAGGATGGTTACACCTGCCCTGGAAGGAGGTGGAGCTGCCCCTGTGCTCCCTGCAGCAGGAGGCCGGTGCTCCCTTCTCCGGGAGGTGCAGGCAGTTGTCAGCTCCGGAGGGGGATGCTGGCAGCCTGTGCATTCAAAGGCAGTAGGGCCCCACAAAGAAAGTCTTTAGGAATGTGAGAAGTAAACATTGCCTAGGCCAAGTGGGTGTGCGTAGTAGAAATACTCACGTGTGTGTTTAACTGACCTCGCCTGCGGAGCAGGGGCAGCCTGCCTTGTGTCCTGGGCTGCAGCATTACTGTCCATACCTACCAGCCAGGTATCAGGCCTTGCACGCGTGTCTCTCTAGAGCCCTGCGCTCTGCTGGGTATATGTTTCCAGGCAATTTTTTTCTTTTCTTTAGTTGAAATCTAAGATTACTGCATGAAGGTTACTGCATGAGAACTGCAGCCATTGCAGGGGTTGCGGGCCAAGCGCCAGAGCTGATGTTGCTGAACGGGCCCCCCTGTGCTTAGTCTATGTTTGACTTGCAACATCTGCAGCCACCTCTAGGCTCCTGTGGAGCAAAACCCTTCTGCGAGATGGGACCAAGCCCTGCTTCGTGCCCGCTGCCTCGCAGGGCCCAAGGAGAGCAGCTCCTGTCCTGCTCCGCTCGGCGCTGAGTTCGCACGTTCTGCTGTGTTTCTGGGCCCTTGCTTACGCAAAGGGTCACCTTCCTTGCACCAGGGGAAGGAGCTCACCCGCCTGGCAGTACACCCTGAAAGATGGGTGGGAAAATGATGCCAAGACCCAACAAATTTAACTTTCCCTTTCTTCACTTTTGGAGTTGCTGAGCATGTCAGGTCTCGCTGCTAAGACATTGCCTGAAGTTCCTGCGTGTGCCCGGGTTTGGCTCCGTTTCAGCCCTGCGCAGCCCAACAGCGCCGTGAGGCACCAGGAGCCCTGCTCTGCGCGTGCAGCCTCGAGGGCCCGGGCCCGGCTGGGGCTCCGAGCGCGGCAGCAGGGCCGGTGTCGCCCATGTCATTGTGCAGAGCGGCCGCCGAAGCGCCTTCTCAGAACCACGGCCGAGGATTTCGAAAATCATCCCGCTTGGCAGCATTTCAGCTTTTTGCTTTGTGACTCTCCCTGCTCCTGACTTTTTTTGCTGCTCTATGCCTTTGCATAGGATCTGTGCCTGCCAAGACAGCGTGCCCGGAGGATGGTATAAAGTCATGTGCTGTATCTTCAGACTACTGCCGCCTCAAATGTTCTTGGATCTTCATGTTTCCCTTTCCCCCAGCACTTCTCCTGCCCCCAAATTAAGAGATTTCACGTAAAGAGTCATGAGGGGGTTTCATTTGTCGTGATAGGAATACATTAGTTCTTTTATCGCCTTCTGCTCTCTGATGCATTCTGGTCCTCGTTTCGCTTGCGCTGAGTGTCAGTGACTCCCTGCTCTTGGTTTGTTTGTTCGCTTGCTTGTTCTTTTGAGGAGGTGTCTTTATTTTGGGTGAAAGCTGAGGTTCTCCTGCAATCCTCTGTTTCCACTGGCTCAGACTTGGTGTAAACCTGGCGTGTTACAAGAGCTGATGGCACCATGCTTGGTTTTTGGTACCTGTGAACATATCAGCCTGGGAGATGGCACTTGGCGCTCTGCAGCGGCCGGGAGACTTGCGGGACTTTCGAGCAGCTCTGTAATTGATCATGGGCAATTGTGGCGAGAGTTGAGCTTCGAGGACACCCCTGGGAGATTTTTTTTTTTTTTTTTTTTTTTTAAAGATTGAATGTTATTACGTGACTAGAGCTACGTGCGAAGACTTTAGTGGGGTTTTTTTTTTGTTTGATTGCTTTTTGTTTTGGTTTGTTTTTAAGCAGTTTGAAACTATTTCAGTTATTAAAATGATGAATTGCTTGGACTACGAATTTAGCACCAAGACTTTGAAAAAGTGGCTTATCATCCTGTCTTCACGACAAATAAATCTCTCTGAGTTCGTGTACTTCATGGAAGTATGAGGATCAAATAAAGAGTTTTTTGGTCTTTATCTTCATTCGTAGGAGTGGACCGACTCAGTCGGGCAGACCCTTGGGAAGAAAGATTGCTGGTTTAAAGTAAGCAACTTGCTGCTGTGCATTAGTCTCCCATTTTGCTGAAGGAATGCAATGGCAGTGGTTGTACCAGACTAAACTGTAGGCTTTCCCACTGGCATTGGCACACCCCAGCCTATGGAGAAGAGAACTTGAATCAATGCTCCCTTCACACAAAAGACCATTTAAGGGCCAAATGGGAATGTTACAGCGTCTGTAATTCAAACTGTGACTCAGAAAAGGCAGACCCTGCCTGAAGGTGCAAGTGCAGAGCTGCACATGGCAAGAGAGGAGAATGCCTTGGGGCTGATTATCCTTGTAATTCTTCATGTAGCTCTCCCAGCTGTAGGCATTATTTATGTTAATATAATTGTCTAATCCTTTTTAAAATCCAGTACAACTATTAGTACCCTACAGAACTTTCCTCCTCCTTGTCCTGTGGTGATAAATTCCTCAGGCTGATTTCATGCCACATTTTTCTTTAAATAAAATAATGTCCTCCTATTACATTTATTGCCTTTTTACAGCATAGAGTAGAATGAAGAAAGACTGGGGTGTGCTGATTTAGAGTTATTCATTCATTATTCCACTTGTAGCTCTGAAATCAATCAACTTTTTGCTTTTGCTTCTATCTTTTCCAGTTAAATATTCCTCTAATATTTCCTTGTAACCTCAACATATATTTGCCATATTTTTGGCCTCATAAGTATTAATTTGGCTTTGCTCTCTAACCTTTCAGGGTTTCTTGGTATTATTTAATTTTATATTGGTTAGTGAGTCAGATTTCCTGGGTGGCTGCCGCACGAGCCTGCTGTTTTTTCTGCTGCTCGTCTGAAGGCAGCAGTGCGGGTTGCAGGCCGGGCAGTGCTGTGGTGCCCACGTAGTGCAGTGGTGCCCAGGTGTCTAGCTGGCCCAGCGCTGCTCCTGCCATTGTTGTCCGTGGCGTAATTTTCCGTTGCTCCCTTCCTGTGCTTGAGACGGGCAGGAATGGTGCTTTATGTAAGTTTGCATTGCCCTTGCTTTGCCTTCGGGTGCAATTCAGTTCAGTAGCAGTCACAGTAGCCTTGAGACAGCTGCGGTGTCCTCGAGCAGCGCCTTACGCGCCATCCATCGCACACTGGGTGACACATTCTCTGAGAGCTGTCTTTGGTCATCTTTAAACTCCTAGAAAGGTCTCCTGAACCCGGGGGAGTTTCTTGGGGAGTTGGTTTTTACCTGTTTTAAGGATCTCTTGCCATTACTGTAACTGCAGTCATACCTGGTATAACTTGGCCAGCTACCTTTGTTGCTTGCAGGATTCAAGCATACAGTACAGAGTTGGCAGGTGATCTCATGAGAATTTTTCTCAGAACGATTACGATCAGTTTTCATTTCCTTCATTCTGTTCTGTACAAAGACATCAAAACAGCATGAGGTTTAAAGAACTATGAAATGAGAATTTGTTCTCTTGAGCAGGAAGCATCTTTCTTTTCCTGTAGTCCTGGTCTAGACCTTTAGCATTTGCCCTCTGTTATGCCAAGAACAGCATGTGTGTGTATGGTTTTTGGGGGTGGGTTGGTTGGTTGGTGTTTTCCAGCATGAGACCAACTTCTGAATTAGAATAACAAAGAAAGAAAGAGTTCTATTAATCTTAATGCAAAAAGAGGCACCTGCACAAGCACAGGTGTGTAAATGAGTGCAAATACATGCACACATCTGGGGGCAAGCATGCAATACGAATGGCTTCTCTGAGACAAACTTGCAGTTTCATCCCAAGATGCAACTTCTGCACAGAAAAAGCAGAGTGTTTCGTATCAGCTGCACAGCTCCCGTGGACTTCATTTGTATTAACTTTTCTGTGCTCCAATAGGAACCCCACGCAGTGCACTGTTCCTCTTCTCATTTTCATCAGTTTATCATTCTGTAATTTCTCAAATCACTGGAAAGCCTCCTGTTGATTTTGAGGTGTGTCATAAGCTTGCAACAAATTTTATGCAGTGACCATATATTACTAGGAAAAAAAGATTTGGGGACACTTTCAGCCCTACATCTGCTCTTAAATAAGAAGTGGCTGTTTGCAAGTCATTACAATCTATTTGTGACCCACAGGAACGGGGCTGAAAGGTAATCACCAGCACCTCAATGTTTGTTGATATCCGCAGAGTAAATCTTTCTGTTCTTGGTGAAATTCACTGCTTTACCTTTGTTCTTTGTGTTTCAGTGCATGATCCATCTTTTTTCTAACAGACACACAGCAGCACCAAATCATAACAGTTGTGTCTCTTTGTCCAGTGTGTTGTGATTTCAGTCGTGGAAACACGTTCACGGTATTAGATCAGGCAGAATCTGCTCTGGCAGCAGCGCCTCAGCCTGACATACACCATTGCTCCTGCAATCTGCAGAAGAACCCTTTTCACGACATTGCACTCTTCCTTTTCTCATTTCCATCTGTTTGTCATTCTATAGCTCCTTGAATAACAGCGAGATTGCTATTGCCTTTGAGATATGTCATAAGCTTGTCGCAAGTGCTCGCTTTCCTTTAGCAGTTCCCTTTGCCAGGCAGTGCACTTGGAAAATACCGTAAGGGGAATTGACAACTTATTCCAGCTGTTCTGCTGAAGCTTTGCCAGCAGCTCTTAGCCATGTTTCCCCACTCGCTGTCCACATTGATATTTCTATTACTCATGGCAAGAATTGAGGGCCGTTCTCAGAGCTGTTTAAAATTAAGGGGGAGCCTCTTCTCTTCAAGTGCTAGAATAAGAGAGCTTTTAGTATTATGGAGCAGTGGCAATAAGTGCTTGTACTTCAATCAGAAGGAAAATTGGTACAAAATCTAAGACAAGAAACTCTTTCCTGTTCTGAATTTTGCACAGTCCACCCTTTCTATGTTCACTGAGATAAAATGCATTACCATAGTTGTTAGCTATGAAAAATTGTATTCACCGTGGAATAAAATCATCTGACAGGATTTAAAGACCCAGCCTTATTTGCAACAACTGTTTGTCTCAAGCTCTGGTAAAGATCTTATGCCTTGGGTCTTCAGTGATCTGCAGGGCGATCAGGTGGGAACAGGAATGCCGTCTTCCTTGTGCAGTGTTCCTGAGATTCAAAGGGGGGGCTGTGGGAGCAAAAGGCACTTGTTGCCTTCCGCAGAAATAGCAGGTGTTGATTAAGGCTGGAGCCAGAAGGGAGCAATGCTGCGATTCTCGCCGCCCTCGGGGCTGAGGCTGCTCCTCCTCTTTGCCAGCTTTCCTGTGCTCCCAGGCAGGAGTGGCAGAGAAGGGCAGTAACTGCAGCATTTTCACCTGGAATGTCCAGCCCTCAGAGCCAAGGGAGGTGGGTGCTGTGGGATGTTGTGGCATGTTTTTTTTTTCTCTGTGGTGTGAGGGGCTATTGTGTTTCTGAGGAGTGAAGTGCAATCAGCGGAGTGTCCTGAGGCCAAGTTGCCGTGTGTTTGACCCTTTGCCTTGGTCACTGACCCATAATTCATTCAAATGTGTCTCTAAGTGCAGGCACTTCGTATGCCTTTAAGATTTATGTAACAGGCAAGGGAAGACTGGAACTGGAGGTATCTCTTACTATTTTGGGGCCGTGGGCTGCCTGCCAGTTCTGCTTCTTGAGAAGCAAGTATTTAAGTTTTGTGAGTATGAAAAGCATGACTCATTGTCCTCTTTGACATGCTTTAATAAATGGAATGAGCAGTGGTTTACATGAGGATGCACTTGAGGCTCTGGCTGAGCTGATAGGCTCGGTGTGCTTTAATCTCACATGGGGAAAGAGGAAATGAGTTAATCTGCAGTTAAATATAGAAGTGCTGAAAGAGGTGGGAAGGAGGGAAGGGTTGATTCTAATCTCACTGGGGTTGGGGTCAGTCAAGAGTAACCTGTCTATTTGGATAGCATGACTCTGGAGTAAGTCGTATGTCACCTCTGCAGAGCTGGCAATGTTGGCTAATGGAAAATGGAGACAAGTGAGAATGTGTCTTAAGCTCTGGAGTCACTGCAATGTTGTTCTTGCTGCTCTACCTCTACATCTTGCTGACTCTTTCTGTTCATTTTTTGTTGCTGTATTTCCCCCCCTTCCCCCCCCCCCACCTTTCAAGAGGGTGAGCAACAAATTACAAGGATAAGCAGTTGTACATTAATGACATTACATCACAGATATACTGTGACTTTGTTCTTTTTTTCTGGTAGCATACATTGTTTTCTGTTTATTTCTGTCCACAAAAGTCCTGATATATGAGCAGGAGGTGCAAAAGAGTCCAGTAACTGGGATGTAGACTCATGAATTTTTTCTCCTCTAGTTAAAATTGAATTACTCTAATGCAGTTTTGTGCTCAATTAAAAGTTTATTATAGGCCAGTGCTGTGTGTTTTCACCTTCTTCTGTCTCTTTATGTGCAGATAGGCTCTTAAACCCTGATCGCATTAGACTGCGAGCTGCGGCTGTCCTGTACTGACCTCTACTTTCAGCCTTTTGCATCCCTGCCTGTTGCCACGTTATTGTATCCCCTGTTAGTGTGTGTGTGCGCGTGTGTGCGCGTGTGTGCGCGTGTGTGCGCGTGTATACATATATAAACTGCTTCTGAGCAGTATCTCTTAGTACCTTCCAGTGCTGCGGAAGAGGCAGAAGGATCTTACTGACTCATTTGGGCAGGTGAAAGTGGGTGCTCAAGCATGGGCTGGACCAACCTGAAAGAGAGTTTTTGACAGCAGCCAAATCTGTGAGTGGGACTCAAGCTGATCTGCTATTGTGCTGACAGTGTTTTGCAGTTGAGTCCCAGGTACTGTAAGGCATTTGTGTTTGGAAATCACATACTCTTTAGGTCATGTTTGTTGAGCTGTGGGGGAGCAAAGCTAGGGGCTTACATAAGCTCACTAAGATGAAAGGTCTACAGGTAGGAAGAGTCTGTTTTTATACTGGAGAAATTGCAAAACAATTTAAAGAGATCAAGATCTGTCCTGGAATATACTTGTGCATCTTCCATTGACATTACTAGGAATCACGTGCTTTTGTTAGAGAGCAGGATTTGGCCCTGCATGTGGATTAGTATTACTGTTCTCTGTACTCTCCCTATAGGTAGAAAGCAATATTCTGTGGGTCATTTCAGGCCATAGCTGTGGACTGAGCACTCTGGCTGCCCATCTGTTTCTAGATATCCCGTATAGATCATACAAGAATAGCTTGTTGTTTGGTTAAAATCTAATAAAACTATGTAGAAGTTGACAGCTAATAATGCTAGAGATGGCTTATCATTAACAGACTGATCCTCAGTGTTGTTGTTGTTTGTAATCAGCAAAAATGTTCATCCTTGCTGTGGGGAGTGTGGTGGTAGTGTATGCAATATTTATTAATCTAGAATGGCTTAGATGAGAAAAGCAATCAATCGATCTTATAAAAATTTCTTATTCAAGCCACCAATATTAGGACTTTCAGAGCTCAAGAACACATCCATAATCTGACGCCAAGAGTAAGCATCATTTTAGCAAGCAGTTGCTCTGGTTGAAGGTGTTGCCTTCATCCTCTCTTCCATCTCACTGCTTGTTGCTGCACCGTATGGATGGTTACAGCTTTGCTTGTAGTTTTGCCCCCTGAGAAGTGTGTGGATCACCTTAAAATTGTTTGCACTGGCTGCTTGAATTAACTTGGTGGATTCTGCCTTCTGCAGGCTGTGGAGTGCTCACATGGAGGCTTCGCTGCCAAAATGCAGGGAGAGGAAACCTCCAGCAGCTGGGACAGTGGCACGCAGTTTGCAGTGGAAGCATCTCCAGCTGCTCCAGCCAGACCCAAGAGATGAGTGTCTGTTTCCGGCCTGGGAGGCGGGATGGAGCAGTGGAAAGAGCATTGTGTTGGGAACCATAGTTTTTTCCTGGCACTGCTCATTGTGTGGCTGGGGTCAGATTGCTTTTCTTCCATGCATCTGGTTCCCCTTCATCTACCTTATCCATTTAGACCTCTTGGTAAACGGGTTGCCTGTTCCTATGTGGACAACAGCAAAATAGCAGTATCTGGCTAGTCCTAAAGAGCTGCTTAAAGCTTTTGTTTTCCAAACAGCTGTAGATCTGGCCTTTGGATCTGAATGTTCTGTTTGTTTTTTTTGTTTTTAGCCTTTTGCTTTTCAATTGTAAAGCTGGACCCACTGCTGAGGTGTCTGATTGTTTTCGTTGGTTGTGCTCGCTTTGATTTTGCAGATCAGTGCCCAAAGCAGAGGGTGCCGTATAAACAACGATTAAGTCCAGCAGGGTCAGACGCTTTCTGCTTTTATCTTGAAGACAATGTGAAACTCGTGTTTCTTTGGATTGGCATGCCCGGTTCCTGAGCTCAGAGCTGCCTGTGGCAGTTGGCTGCCCTGGGATTTTCTCCTGTTTCCCACTGCTTTTGCTCCAGTTGGGTTCAGACTTCAGGAAATCTCTTCTCCCCCTGCCCCTCTAAAACAGCAGCAGCAGCAACACCCATTCGTTATACTGCTGAGTGTGTTTGTAGTGCCTTTTGGGGTCTAGTCTGGCTGTGTGTTTGTGCCCCGGGGCTGGCTGGCCACTTCTGCGGGAAGCGCCCGAGCACCGCGTGTGTTGCTCCGGGGAAGCTCTTCCAGCAGTCTCCTCCAGCAGGTTTTTCTGTCGCAGTGGGAATCGTACCCTTAACAGCAGATAAAACAGGACCACAGATGAAGTTTAAAAAAGCTGAAAACATTGGCAATGGCAATATAATGGCAATATCTGGCAGGTGTAGAGGTAGGACTTCTAACACCGTATCTTTGCTGCTGCTCACAGGAAAGGGAGTTTTGCTACTCAGTGATGGGAGTTTGTCCAGAACTGAAACCTTGTTGAATACTTTTACAATTTTCTTTTTTTTTTTAACCAAAAAAAAAAAAAATTCTTATGGTTCCCCGGGAATTGATGTGGAACATATTTCCAAGGGGGAAGTTTGGATATTGGAGCTGTCCTCTCTAGCTTGGGACACACAGGCAGCCCTAGTCTGCCTCCGTATTCCTGTCAGTGACCGCCTGCGCCCACTGGCTGCGCGTGGGGAAGAGCCTCTGCTCCGACAACTGAGTAGCGGAGGGGTGTCCATCAGTCACCCCTCAGGACACTTACTTTCTCCTCCTCCTCCCAGCTTAGCTCTTAGTCCTCGTGAGGAGTAACAAGGAGTAGCACTTCGGGCAGTGTTTGGGAGCCCGGCCAGTGTCAGCCTTCTGCTGGCTCACGAGGACGGGGGAGGCTGGGAAGGAAAGAGGCAGTGTCGGTGCCACTGGCAGCGCCGCACGTCGCAGCAAAACCACCGCTCGACTTCGCGGCCGGGAGGGTAACTCTTGGTGCTTACGTGATAGAAATCTTTCTTCACAATATCCGAGAATAAACCTTTCAAATGTGCTAATACAGGCGGAGATTTGTATCCTTTCATGTATTCTTTTTTTGCCTATTGGAAATAGAGAAATGACAAGATTGTCTGAGACAGGAAGCTCTTCTTTCAGCTTGTGTTTTCTCAGAAATATAGTTTCACTGGAAAAATCCTGGCTCTTCTAGGCCTGGGCTTGTTATTACTGGGGCTCTGGGAGCAAGCTCTGAGATGGCTCCCATCTTCATCTATACTGCGAGAGTTTTCACCTCTCGCCATCACCACCTTCCTTCTCTTCCCTGTCGTGTTTATGCACCTTCCGTACTGTCCGAAGTGCATCTTACTGGCAAGGCTCGTTGACTGATACCATGCCAGGTGCCTGGAGGGTCTTGGTTCACATTGCTTTTTGAAAGAAATGTGACTTCATCCCCCTTGGGTTTGTTCAGTCATGCAGCTTTTGGCCTGTGACTTTCCTGGTTGACCTCCCCGAGTTCTTCCGAAGTTAATGAACAGAGAAATGTACAGAAGACAGTGTGGAGAGGAGACCGGCTTGCCCTCTGGAAGAAGCGCTCTCTCCTCACTACCAGGGAGGCAGAGTGACTAGCTGATAAGTTCAGCCTAATGTATGATATGATTAGAGTTGAGTGGTGCCAAAATTTACCTTATAAATCAAACTGGGGAGACATCTTTGCTAAAGCCAGGCTGCTGTTAATATTACTGAGGGAGATAGCAAAACTGCACAGCCATCTATCAAATCCATGTCAAATCTAACCATTTAGATTTAATGCGTGTTTGCAGTTATAGTCACATATAACTGTCAACGTATGCAAAAAGCTACTGCAGTTTCTACCCATGTGGCTTTCTGTGTAGTTATGTACCCTAACCAAAAAATACACCCAAGGATAAGCTAATGTATGTGTCTTAGTCCTCACCTGTTCTCTGCCCCATGGCTTCCAAGCCATGAAAAGAGCCGTTCCTGAGGCCCTTCTCCCTTGTGCCTGTTACTGCCCCTAGCTCCCAGCCCAGATTCCCCCTTGGACAAGCCTACTTATGCATCAGAGATAGCTGAATAGGGTGTGTTATCCACATCTCTGCTTCTGCAGCTTGCAAACTGACACATTAAGCTGAAACCAGCAGTGATTTACATCAGTAAACAGAGTGTAGGCTGTGGGGGGGGGGAGTATTTGTGCTATTTAGCTGTCCCTGCTACTTGTGGGGGGGATCTCTGGCAAAGGGGCTGGAAAACAGATGTTGCAGCCTCCCCTGAAGACATCCTTAAATTTGAGCTCTTGTCTAGAGGATACCATGATGTGGATCTCTTAAGCTCACTGTTTATACTAAATGTGCTTCCTGCACGGTAAGTGCAGGGAATTGATTTGTCTAAAAGTAAGTTTATTTCTGCTACAGAGTGATTTTTCAGTGCAGACGCACGTATGTACACGTATATCACGTTGAACACTTGGGCCCTGGCGCTGATGGCACGCTCTGCTGCTTCTGCCTTTTGCAGGTATGCACGATTATGTAACAGCTGCCTGTGAGAAGAAGCTGGAATCGCTGGCAGAGTATCCTGTGCCTTTCGACTGGGCCTGAAGAGTTCAGCCACGCTGATCAGTGTGAGTATGGGGAGGGGAAGGAACATGCCATTAGGAGACCTAATTTTGTCTCGAGCACCAAAATGGCATCTATTTCTATCATTTATAGTAAAGGGGTACCCAAGGGGATGCTACGTAGACATAAGGCTGCTGCAGACAGGGTACTGCTACAAATACTGGCTAAGAGCTTTGCTTGTTTTCCTTTTTCTCATGAAGAGGAGATGGTACAAGGTTTTTGGTACCTTTTGGCTCAAGATTAAATCCCTGGGTTGAAAGACTTGAGAGTTCTGAGATAAGATTTAATATTTTTACCTTCCTGAGGCAAAAGTGCTACAGGCTTTGAGAGCTCTTCATTGAAGCAGAAGACTTAGACGTGATCAAGGCTGATGTTCACATGTCAAGCTCTTGAGAGACTTTTTTCCCCGCAGGGTGACTGATATGGAGCCTGTTTGTGGGCAGGAAAGTGAAGGTCAAAGTAGCAGTCACAGAAAACTGAACCTCAGCCATCCAAGAAACAGCAGACAAATGTTTTGGACTGTTCTTTTTTTTTCTTGTCTCTTTAGAAAGTCTGAAGTATCAGGGGAGTGATTCTTCTGTTTCTCCCCTTTCCTTTTCTCTGTCCTGGTGCTCTCACAGTCAGAAGTTTCGTGTCTTTACACAGTTGTCTGGACTCTTTTTGTACATAATGCTCTCCATACCTGCTGCTTGTCTGTGTGCCAGGCGCACATCACACGCATACTGACACAATGATTCAAGGGTTGCTTATATCTTCAGTGAAGCAGAGCTCTTCCAGTAAAGGGAGGGTGGGGAGGAATGGAGGTTGCATCAAAGTATCTTGCATGCTGAACATGCAGAGGCTGTTTTCAGCCTGACTGCGCTGTGTCTTCTATGAACTAGTTCTCTGAGGAAAGAAAGTCTACGTTGTTGAAGAGGAAACTGGAGAAGCTTTTGGGATGTGTCATGCCCAAGTTTGTTCTAGTCTTGCTGCCTTATAAGCAGAATCTGCTGGCCCCACTGTGGACTTGGCACAGTTCCTTGGGCATTGCTTGAGCTGAGCCATTTCAAACCAGGTCTGAATTTGATCCTGTGCTTTGGCTACATTTTATCTGGACTGAAGGCAACCAAGTACTTAAGTCTTCCTCCAGCCAGAAAGATGCAGCAGGCTTTTGGTCACGGATCTGGATAAAGAGCGTCTCTACGAAGCCTTGATTCTGAGACGTGATAGGGAGCACAGGAAGCAGTGCTTTCTGCCTGCACGTGGCTCTGGCCTGGCCAATGCCAACAACCACATGGCAACTTTGCCTCTCCTTCTGCCCTCGAACCATCTCAGTCCTGCTGGCCACAGGTGACACTGAGGCAGGGCGCATCTTTGCACTGAGGTGTGCATAGCATCAAGTGCAAAGGTCTGGGTAGCCTGCATAGGATTTTAAAAGAGAACAGCTCACAGCTTAGTCCTTTCAGATTAGGGAAAGCTTTTAACGACTATTTTTATGTTTTCTTTCTACGTGGAAAAAGAAAAGCTGTTTTTACTGTAGTCCGACTCCTTCCTTTTGCCAGAGGCTCACAGAGATGCTCAGGAGTGCTAATATACCATGCTATTTTGTGTTCATTGTTTTTTTGTTTGTTTGCCCTTAAAGATCTGTTAGGGCTTTCCCCCCGCCTCAAACACAACCTGCAACACGTGCTGCGGACCTCCAGTCCAGGCATTTGGTACCGTCCTGAGAGAAAACAGTTCCAAGCGTGACAATATAGAGTAAAGGCACTGAGAAGGGGAAAAATAAATCTGAATGATGTTAATATTTTGTGAAGGTGCTGAATCTGTCTGGCTGTCTGTTCTAGGGGAAAGATCTCTAGCCCAGTGGAAGGACTACATAGAAATACTTCATCTGACCAGCGCTACAAAAAAACAAAAGTCTATGAAAACACAGATGGGGAGATTCTGAGTATATGTTTAGTCCTTCTATTGTGGAGCAAGGAATGGAAAACTTTACTAAGTGAGTCCAAGGCTCTCCAGTTGATTCTTTTGCTTCTCCCCGACAGGGGAGCTTCCCTGCTAAGTTAGCACGTGCGGAGGCCTGAGCAGAGGTTGCTTGAGAGTTGCTGTTTCACCCGGTGGCACTGGTTGCCCCAAGGCCCACAGTTCAGCAGCTGCTGCCACTTTCAGCGCTCCGTTTTGCTGCTTGGAGCGAGTGCTGAAGGCTGTGCGGGCAGGCTGCTCTAAGGGGCAGGAGGCCTCCTGCCTTCTGTTGTCCCCCCAGGGACAGGGAGGAGAGCTCCTGAAGGAAGGTGTCACCCAGAGCGCTGCTTTGGCGCCAGCCAGCTGGTCGCACTGGCTCTGCCCGTGTTAGACCCTAGAAAGGGGGTTAAGCAGTGTAGTGGCTCATAAGAAACCAGAGCAGCAACAGAGTGAAAGTGAGTTCATAGACAGCAGGAAGATGGGATTTTATTTTTCTGGGAACAGATGGAGAGTCGATGAGGCAGCAACGCTGGAAGGGACAGTATGTTTCGAATACTTTCCTTAATGTCTTCCCAATCTGCCTGTAAATTCATAGCTCCTGCCTCTTCTGCACAGGGTAGTAGAGGACATGTTCCCAGTCCGCCAGGCCTCTAGGAGTGAACTTTCCCTGCAGCTTGCAGAACTGTGTCCTTTGGGCTCGGGGCTTTTGACACGAAGGGTTGTGGGAGCAGCTCGTGGCCTGATGGCCACTTGTGTTATTCCACATTACCCCACCCAGTGAAGGGGCTGGGCTTTCTGGGTGGAAACATTGACACTGGAGTGTCTTGACCAGGCCTGGTGCTGAAGCTGATAGACCAGTCCTGCCTCTCTAAGTGGCCAATGTTTGTTTTAATCTGTTTAGAAGCCCCCCAAATCAAATCAGAGCCCAGCACTGTTCTGAACCACAGTCACTTTTGTGCATTACTCAGCTCTGACAAGAAACTTAGCATGGTAGGAGGGGATGGGGGCTTCTCTCCTCATCTCCTTGATTTTTCCTTCTCTCCATCTCCTTGTGCATTTATTCTCAGTGTTCCCCCGCACTGCCCTTAGAGTACAGATCTAACTTCACCATATCTAACTTCACAGATGGTTTCAAAACATAGAAACCAGAGAGTTTGAGGAAGAGGAATCAAGGAGAATGGGGCGTTAAATCATGATTAGCTCCCAAAGGGAATGACTTCAGGCTGGGAGATTTGATTACTCTCCCATTAGCTTTTTATGTATGCTACTGGTTAATAATTCCAGCCAGCTGGCAAAGCTAGAGTCAAATCAGAATTTCTCCTTAGCCTGGTGTTTTGAGCTGGCTCCATCTCTGCTAAGGATATATAGAGTAAGTAGAGGCGGCAGAGCTGCTCAGGTTCTGTGGACGCGCAGGCTTTTCTGGAAGACAAGTTGTTGCCTCTTTGAGGCTCATGGGTTTGTTTCCCTGAGGGCAGGGAATCAGCTGTGACTTGGTTCTGTGTGCATTTGTCTGGAGCAATTAGGGTGTAGGAAAAGTGTTGTGGGAAAATATCAGGGTGGACAGACAGCACAGTCTTAATTTTCTTTTTGTGGCTTCTGCTAGTTCTCCTCTTACTGCATTCCTACTTCTCCCATTTTTTTCCTGGACTACTGCTCAAATCTTTGCTATTGGTATAAGCAGTAAGCTCAGATCATGAGCCAGACATGCCAAGTATCTGAATATTTTGAGTCTGCAAAATGAGTGGGAGAACTTGACAAATGTCTATTTCCTTGCATGCCATGTAGCAGATGATTTTCTTCTGACTGAACCTTAAGGTTAATTTAAGCCCTACAGCACAGCAGTAAAGAGCACTGATAAATACATGGTATGTCCCTGAAGAAGTTTAGTAGTGATTTGGCTTCATGGTGTTACCTTCACAGCCAGCGATGCCATTTATTGATTGAGATGCTGGTTGGATCAGTAATGATGGCAGAACCAGAGCTTTAGCTGACTAAGGGATAGAGAAGCTGAAGTGCAGGTGAAGACGCAGGTGTTTTCTTGATTGCATGGTGTAACTACCACTTGTTTTGTTGAGACTTGGGTCAGCACAGTGTGGCCCAAAGTTTTTTCTCCAGTAGCGCTGTGTTTATCAGACCTTTAATGAGACAAAAATGCTTAGAGCAGGGCCAACAGCTGTTCAAGGGTTTTGGACAAGGTTATACTTTTTTTTCCACATGGGAGTTTAAGTAGATCCCCACATTCAGTGGGAGCTGAGAGAAACTGGTGTTCAAGAGGCTGTCAAACAGTGATCCCTCCCAACTTCTGCCGGTGTCAGGCAGAGTTCTGCAGCTCCTGCATACAGAAGGGACGCTGGATAGTTCTTTGCCTTCGACAAGGAAGTCAAATTGTGTGTTTCCTTTCCCCATTTGTTTGCAAACTGTCTGTGCACTTTTAGC
This sequence comes from Nothocercus julius, assembly GCA_013398735.1. Taxonomy (NCBI): domain Eukaryota; kingdom Metazoa; phylum Chordata; class Aves; order Tinamiformes; family Tinamidae; genus Nothocercus; species Nothocercus julius. Next base: position 1,685,592 of record VZSV01000159.1, read on the forward strand.
AGGTTGTGTGCTTTTGCTGGATTAGCAGGCACATTGCTGTTACAAAAACTACTTGCTAGCCTTAAGCTGTTCTCTCGTGTAGGCTTGCTCCCACTAGATGTAGAAGCAGGAGGTTTCTTTAGGAGAAGCAGCTGGGAGGGAGTGTTTTTGCATCAGATTGGGCTCCTCTTTAGGTGGAGTTATGCTTCGTGTCTAGTCTGCAACCCTTTGCACCACTCAGATTCTTCTGTGCTTCCTACATCTGTGCACCGAGTTGCCTGGCTGTGATATTTCCTTCCCTGGGGGCACTGAGTCCCTTAGCTTTGAGCTGGGAAAGATGGAGCTGCAGAGTTCAGGCTCAGATCTGAGGCACTCAAAGGGATCCAGAAGTTGGGAGCTTTGGGGCAAGCTAGGGCTCATCTGCAGTGACAGGGAGAGAGCTGTGAAACCGTCCAAACTGGAACTTGGGTGTCTGTTTTGCAACAAAGCAGAAGCTCCAGCCTAGCAGGGTGAGGAGTCTGGGCGAATGATTTTGTGCTAATTTACAGTACTGGGTGGAACTCTAGCAACAGCATGTTATTTTGGTTGAGTTTTGTTTCGCTGTTCAAACCCACAAACTCAGAGGGAATTAAAGTGAAAGCATGAGGAGGTTATAAGTCTGCTTCCCTTTATCCTCCATCTGCAGAACCAAATAAGCTCTGTTATTTTTAATGAGCATCTCCCTGATCTATGAAAACTATCTCCTTTTCTAAAATGTCTTCCACTGCGCCTGTTTGTCCTCTGGTTAAAAGGCTGGCCCTGTGGTATATTGAAGTGGCATGAAGGAACTAGGATGGCTGTGTGACTCTGTCAAAACACAAAAATGGTAGAATTTATGCAGCAAGCTTTCCAGGCTGCCTTAGAGCTGGTCGAACACTGAATGTCATTTTCTGATGAAAGGATTTGTGTGTGACTGTGACTTTGATAGCAAAACAGAGGCGAGATGAGGGTAGACTTCTCTGGTGGGTAGAGCAGTGGTTTGGAAATTACTAAAAATGGCCTTTGTCTCTGTTGTGCCAAAGATTTCCCTTGCTGTGCGTGTGATTTTTCAGTTTTCCTATTTCCTGCAGTTATAATAATGATGCTACAAAGATACAGGTACTGTGAGGGGGGGAAAAAATGCAGCAATGACGGTGGAAATATCCCAATACATCAGTAGGGGCCATGTAAATGCCAGGATGATTACAGCAGAAACTACAGTACTGCTATAGGGTGGTGGCAAAGCAGCAGCAGATGGTCATGAAGCTTCTCATCGGGCACTGAGTGTTGACTTCAGATGCAACCATGGTGAGTGGCTGTGCTGCAGACCCTGCTGCCCAGGGACCCTTCCTGGAAGCAGCAGATTCCACGAGGGTCCTTCTCCCTGGCTGGGTGTCCCTAGGACAGACTTCTACCTCCTGTCAAGCTGCCTGAAGCTTATCTGAGCTGGATCCTGCAAATCCTAAAGACAGAAGTCTTTCTGATCTGCTCTTTCCCATCTTCACCTGAACTTCCCCGTCTGAATTTGGATCTGGAGCAGCCCCTGGACCCTCCCCTACTTTGCCTCTCCCTAGGTGTCATTCTCCCTAGCTGTTGTTTTTGCAAAGTATGGTTTCTACTCTCTTGACACTTTAGTGATGCTCATTTTTATTACCTGAAGACAAACTGTCAGAAACTTGTTTAAAAACCCTTGGTACACAGCAAGCAGAGGCTCCCAGCTAACAAAAATCCTCATGCAGTCAGACTGCAGAACAGATTCGGGAAGGAGATCAAAGAGAGTATCTTCAGCATGGGGTCTCCTAATGCATACAGTGCATAAACAAGTGTACTTCAAGTAATTGGAGCTGCTGATAGCTGCACTGTTTGCTTTGGACAATGTTGTATGTTTTCTCTTGTTTTTTTCTGGTTTGAGAACTTCTTTTTTCATTTTTATCCGGAGGAGACACCAGGTTCTGACCACTCAAATCATAGTTTTCCATCATCATTTATTCTGACTATTGATAGATCTGAAATAACCATCATCTTTGTCCAGCCAGTGTGAATACAGGTGACTCTTAGAGGGGCTGGAGTCTAAATCTAGATCCAGAATCAAATGCCACAAATAGCCTCTGATATCTGCTGCGTAAATGAACCCAAAACTCATTAAAAACATTAGTGCTCCTGGGATCTCATACTAAATCTGGACATCGGGACCCTTTGTTAACTTTGTTTATGTGCTACCAGTGGCATGATCACACTGAGCTACAGGATCTATCTTAAGTAAAAAGATAAAATAGAGCAGTGTTTTCCAACCTCTTTTGTTCCCTTAGCCAATTTACCAAGTTAGGACTCTGCATCCATGGACTAATGATTAAATGTTTCCTGTTGGTGGGAGTTGGGTACTGGATTGCCAAAAGTTATACTAAGGAGGAGGAGAAAGGGCTTGGCTGGCACAGCAGAACCTCAGGCATCAACACGGTTTTGCAGGTGTAGGTATTTGGAGGCATTTCTGCTATATCCTTTGCTAACATCTTAGAAGAGTCTGAAGTTCGAATAAGCCTTGACCCACGCAGTGAGCTCTGCTCTGTGCGCTTCTGCAGTCAGCAGCTCTCCTCATCTGCATTGATTTCTAGCTCTTGACTGAATGATGGGACTACCTTGCAATGATCTTCAGAACATTTTCAGTCATTGAATTGCTGAAAATCAATGCCTGTACATGCATGCATAGTTGAGGCATGCTAAAGTATCAGTGACAGAAGCCTGCGGTCTTGGTGTACTGGTTACAGTGATCTGATGACAACGGATGTGATCAAGAGACTTGGCTTCTCCTTCACATTGGTTCTGGTATTAGACTGCTACTTGACCTTGGAGCTTAAACTCCAAACCCCAAAAGATTTGGGGAAATCTTAATCCCTTTCATTCATTGTGCAGGTGCTTGCGGTGGAAGCAGGGGTGCTGCTGCCCTCCTTTCCAGCAGCCTGCCCGGCCTAGGATGGGGTGAACAAACCCTCGGCTCCTGCAGGCTGGCACGTTCCTACTGCGGTGCGTTCCCAGGGCTGCGCGATGGGAGCCTGGCCGCGCTGTGCGGGGCACACGACATTCTCGGGGCACCCGGTGCAGGCTGTGGCTCAAAAGCTTCCTTGGTGCCTGTTGCAACGCTCAGGGAGCGTTAGGGCCCCTCATCCTCGTAGCTCCGCAAGCAAACACCTTCCCTTTGTGTCATGTTGTTTGTGCTACAAATGTCATCTACCCAGTGCAGAAACTTCAGCTACCCCTCAGCTCCTGTCCACTGAAATAGGATCTGCAGTGGCCAGATACAATGAAAATTTTGTCCTTCAAGTCAAGCAAATGCTCATTGGCTATTTAAAAAAAAAAAAAAAAGTGTTTTTTAAAGCACTTGCCATGTGCATGAATCAAGTATTTCTTTCAAGGTCTGTCTGTCGTTTTCCTTCTCTAGAGCATCTCATGCCCTTGCTCCTGTGGACTGTCACCTTCCAACTTCCTCTCTCTCCTCTTCAAGCTCCAGAACTGCGGGAAGTGTCAGTGTCTTGTATGATGACAGTGGCAAGGGAGTGACAGGCAGGCTGGGCGGGGGTGGCTGATGGTGAGCAAGCCTAGTGACAGGGTGGTGTGACTAAGAGCCAGCTGGCTAATTAAAGCACAGCAGGAGGAGGAGCAAAGTATTTAAGGGTGCCAGGGAGAGAGGGGCCTCCACAAATTTCTTCTTACATTTCGGCAAGCCCAGTGGCTGTGTGACACAAAGAAAAGCTTCCTTAACTCCTTCATGGCTCTTGAGGGGTGAAACCAAACCGAGAAAATGGCACCATTAACTGAAAAGCCTAAATCACGGTAAGGACACTGATATCTTTTATCCAATTATTAAAAAGGTAGCCCTTGCAGAGCTGCTGATGGATTGAATTCCCAGGACTTTGTATGACTGGCGTATGGCGTATGATGTGCAGTGGGTCATTCTGCTGGGGTGGTACAGGTTAATATTCAAATTGTTCCTTTTATCGGGATGGGTGTTACCCATTGCTGCTTGAAAAGTGAATAGGTTTCTACATAGACCTTATATGGGTTTGTGTCGTAGCTAGGGAAATGGATAGGTCTTCGTTTTCCTAACAAAATGACTGGATCTTTCTCCTGACTAATTTAGTGGGAAGGAGTGGTTAAAGGCAATTCCTGAACCCTGACTCTGTGACTGTTGCGAAAATGAAAGTGAGGAGAATGAACGTGGAGTTCTCAGCAAGGTGTAAATTCCCTCACCTTAGCCTGGCTCAGAGGGAAGTGAAGGATGAGGGTTGGCTTCTGGAATGTGCTATTTTGCTGTATCTGGAGACTCCTCGGACTGTTGTTTAAGCCAGCAGATTAGTTTTCCTGGCTTGTTTGCCGTGCTGAGGTAAGAAGCAATCGCGGTGTTCTCAATTCCAGCGTGTAGGTGACTTCAGAGTGGCACAGTCCAGCCAGCCAAGTCCAAGGTTGCGCAGCAGGGCTCCGGTGCCACCACTTTGCTGCGTGGCCTTGGATGCGTGACAGTGGCCACCCTTCTGGACCTGGGTGGGACCTTTCTGTGCCACGTGTGCAGGTGCATGAATTGGTTCCCTGGAAACTCCTCTAGCATAGCCATGTCTCCGTGTAGGCAAAGGCCAAGGTGAATGACTCGGTCTTCTTTTGTATCCCCATACTTCTAAACGTGTCTTGGAAGAGATCCTACTGTGCCTGAGCCCAACCTTTATGTGTTGGCTAGATGTAGCTTTTTCTGAGGTCCCCTAAAAGTCCTTGCATTTGCGTGTAAATGGGAGCACCTCTCAGACTGCTCCTCCTTATTCTGGCAACATCACATAACACCCCAAAAGGCTGACACCTGCAGGCTGGGCCAGTCTGGCTGATTTCAGCCGTGGTGTAGAATAGAGGCCGGTGTTGTCCATCTCTGTGCAAAGTAGGAATGACACCTACCCACCTCGGAACGGCCCAGCTGCAGCTCAGTGAGTGTTTGCTCAGAGCTTTAGAACAGCTGGTGCTAGCAGAGCTCACCGCTGAGAATTACCACGTCGTGGTGGTTGCCACAGGGAGCACTTGGCAGAACCTGAGCAATTCTTCAGCCTGGCGCAACCAGGAGTCTCGGGTTTGTCTGGGCCGGCATATGGTATCTGTAGCAATATCTGCTTCAAACTTTGGAGATGCATCAGAATCTGGATCTGTTTGTCTGGATCAGAACTCTGTGATATGATTCAATCTCTAATTAGAATTTCTACAAATTTCAACTTAATGCAGTTCACCTTTTTACTGCTTCACTGTTCAGGGGTTGTGACAGCACTGAAGACAGCTTTTGCTGTCAGGAGAAGCTGCTGGATGTTGTTCGGTTGGTCTAAATTATTGTATTTATAGAATCATTCATCTAGTAAATGTCATGTACTCTTTGTCCCTCAATCCTGTGGTCAGCTGAATGGGCTCAATGTCCCACGTAATTAGGGCTTCTGGAATTTAAATCTCTTTACGTGCAGTGATTGTTCTGCAGAAACAAACCCGGTCTCCAGCCAGGGCTGTGCGTGGAGGTAAGGGCAGTACGCAGAGTGCACCTGTCACCCAGGCCTACAGGTAGTCTCAGAACAGCTTGACGCCAAGGAATATGCTATGTACATACGTAACAGAAACCACCATCCTCTTGGCTGGGTGTGGTCATTGCAGATTCCTCAGAAGATTTCCCTTTTGAAAAAAATCAACCTGGTGTCACTGAATTAATTTCCCCTTATTAACCCAAGACAAAATGAAACTACAGTGGTTAATGTGTTCCCTGCCCACATTCCCTTATGAGTCATGACAGAACTAAGTGTCCTGAGCTGTCCCAGGTTGCCGGGTGGCTGTTCTCTTATTTACTGCTTTCCCTCCATAGCTGGCAAAGTGAGAGCCTGTTTTGAATTGCCTTGTGCAGGACGTTCAGCACTTCTGTCTGCGAGGTGTTAGCGCACGGATCGCAGTGACTCTGAGCAGGAGGCTCAGCGCCCAGGGCTCCCAGATGACATGCCTTGGATCTCCTGCTTAGCTGAATACAAGATTTTATTTAAAATATTCCAGAATTTATTTTTCTCTGGCATTTCAAAATGTATATGTGGACATTTAGGTGTGGCACAAAGACATTTGTTTCTTCGGTTGTCATAGATGATACGTAACCCCTCAGCTAGTGTCACCATTGTCTCAACAACTATTGAATGCAAGCAGAGGGTAGTCTTGATGGAGCCTAGAGGAAGTCAAAGCCTGCTTGCAGCGTAGTAAACTCTGTGGGAGGACGTGTTTTGGTTGTAATACTACTGATAAGAGCTGTTAGCTCAACCAAAGAGATCCAGGCAGGCCCTTTGTGTGAAGTGTCTCTTGTGCCTGCTGTGCCAAGCCGCTCTCCCTGGGTTGCTCGTGGAGCGCTGTGTCTGTAGCAGGGCAGGGATCTCCAGCAGGAGCCCCCCTTACCGCCACCCCAGCCCCTGCAGCAAGTTGTTGTCACCTCACGAGTGGTGAGGTGATGTGGCTGATGTGAAGTTATTCCAGTTTCCTTGCTAGGGAGGTTCCCATAGGCATTAAAATTGCTATCTGAACTAGCGCTTATGGCAGAATTGTTTATAGTTGACAGGCCGGAATAAGAATGGCCGAAAAAGCTGATTCATCTCTTAAACCCACAAGTTTCCCTTCCTTTTCTGCTGTCGAGCATATCAGTTTTAGGCCTTGCTCCCTTTTCTGTGACATTAAGCAGAGTTCAGACTTTGGACTTCCAGTCTTTAGTTTCTTCCACTATTTTACAGATTAAGATCTTGTATGTAGTTGTTGTAATTCTTATCTTCATTTTAATGAGATGGGTGGCAATACGCAGGGCAGTTGCTCCAGAAATGTTTGTTACAGGCTTGAAAAATGAAGTCTCGGAGATGCAATAGCTGTCTAAAAATACACGGGTGGAGGTGTGCATCAGGAGGGAAATGAGCTGCTTGAACAGAGAAATAGTGATGGTGTGAAACAAATTAGTGCTAGCCAGTCATGAATTAAATTTAGGCTTTAGGTCAGAACCTGAATTCTAACTGTCAGAAGAATGAGCTCCTGAATAGCCTTCAGGAGGAGCAGCAGAGGCAGAAAGCGCTACCACTTTTACGCTGGGGCATGAGATGTTCTCCAGAGGATTGTATGACGTGGTTGCCTGCGATAGCGTTGGAGTGGACTCGATGACCCGGGTGCTCCTTCTCTGCCCTGTGTTCCAAAGTGGTGACCTTGAACCGAGTAAAGTCAGGTTGTGGGTGAGTTTTGTTTACTCTGAAGCTGGTGACTGAGAGGTGACTTAATTCAAAAGTATCGCTGAGTTCTTAAAGCAACATGTCCTATTTTAAATTTGCTGCTTCTGTTTTTCTGAGTAACACGCTGCTGTTAAATCATACAAAATTTAGCGCTGGGGCAGATGCCCCTGGATTAACATTGCAGATTAGGCAGGAAACAAATATGTTCCATACCTAAAAATAAATAAATAAATAAAGCTGTGATGTTGCATATGAAATGTGCTATGTTTATTTCTTCTAACAGCTGTAAGCTCAATTATTTATAAGAACATTTAAGGCCAGCTTGTGCTCTCCGCTGCCATTTGTTTCGTTTAGTGAGCTCTCCATGCTCCCTCTCTGCTGTTTCAATGCTCACTGAAGAGCGCGGGGAGGCCGCCGTGTTGTTCGGAATTAGTGCAACTGCTTATTCATAGTCTTGCTGTGAGATTTATTCTTAGGAGCGCAATATCTTCTGAAGGAGTGGCAGGATGTTCTTTAACCCTTAGAATTGCAGTGACAGGCAATGTACTTCTTTCAGTGCTTCAGGGTAAGGTATGGTAATAAAGGGTACTTACAGAGAATGCTAGTTGCCTGTGTTAACCTGCAGCTGCATTCTCTCTTCTGGTTATTTTGACTCTGTCCATTTTATGGTATTGCAGCCTCGATAACTGTGCTTCGGACGAGCTGCGCCCCTGATGCAGGGGGAGCGCAGCAGGACAGCTCACGCGTTGACACTGTTAACCTCAAAGCAGGCACAGGCCAGAGCGCCGCTCCGGGGCAGGACGGAGCCGCGCGGGATGTGGGCCTGCCATGCGGCCGGCGGCCGCCAGTGCCCCGGAGGCGTCCGGGGCTGGAGGGCTGTCGGGAGGTGTTGCTGGAAGCTGCCGTGCGCTTTATGCTGAGTTTTTAAACACAGTGAGGCCACTGTCAGGGGTCAGTACGGGTGTGAGCAGCCCTCTCTGGGCAAATTCAGCTGGGTGCCAAGGCTGCGAGTGACACTGGCAGGAGCCAAGCTGGAGCAAATGAAAACTCGTCCAATTTTCTCCACCTTCGGTAAAGTAAAAAAAAAAAAAATCTAATGTACAGCTATTCCCTACTCCTCAGCATCAAGTGCTGAGTTGGGTGGGCTTGGTGCGACGTGAGGCTGTGTCCTGGGAGCTGTGTTCGCCGGCGCGTCCCTTGAGCAGGGAGCCGGCAGCGGAGCGGCCCTGGGCCCCTTCCCGCCCTCGGGGCTCCTTGTTAGCAGCGCGGCCGCGCGCGGGCCCAGCAGCCGCGTGCTGCAACCCGACCCCAGGAAAAGCAGATGCTGTGATCACCGGCGCTCCTGGCGTTTGTGTAAGTCTCAAAGCTTGGCCTTTTTCTAAAAGCTTCAACTCCTAAATTATGCTAATATAAATAACAATTTTCACTTCTAAACATTCATAAACCCCTTAAAGTACTTGGGTGTGGAAAGAAAAAAGGTGGAAGTGTAAAAGTCCAAAATGGAGAAGATAAAGCAGGAGGGCAAATCTCAGGAATTTAGGGGCTTGCCTCATGAATTTTGAATGTTTACGTTTAGCAACTTCCATGTTAAAATCCTCTGAATCATCAGAGCTGTCACTAGTAACAAGAGAAGAAACCAAGGGAAATTACTTTTCCACACACATTTGACCACCAAAAATAACTACCTCCTGCGACCCTTAACTAAGGTATTGGTGACTGGAGAGCATATGTCCTTACTCGGGACTGTTAATGAGCTGTTTGTTATTCCCTGCCATTGCGCGGGGGGGATACTTGGATGTTTAGAGCCTGTGAGATAATCCAGAGACATGCTGAGCAGCAGTAGTCACCACTTATCTGCATTCCTCCTAAATAGGGTTCCAAATCCCCTGCGCTCTTTTCCACACCAAGTAGGGAAAGAGCTACAACTTTCCTGGAAGAAACGTGCTGGGCTGCAAGGGAAAAAGGAACCATTAAACGTCTGTCTAGAGCTACAGCAGAACTGGCAAGGGCTTGGTGGACGTTACGTACGGTCGTTGGCATGTGCAGAGTCGCAGTGGGTGGCTCATGCCCTTAGGAATTGGGTACCCTTCATTGTCTTTCGAATGTCTGTAACTTCAAAGCCTTTGCTTTTTTTTGTCACACTTTGGGAAAGGCCTGAATTCAGTGCTGGCAAGGAGACAGACTGTCCGCTGGTTGGAGCAGGGAACTGGAAGGAGCAACTTGTTTCTTTTGTGTCGCCTGATCTGGCCGTACCAGTTCTCTGTTTTTTGGATTGGCATGAGGGATCTCATTGCTGGTTCCCTTTGCAAGGCTCGACGCTGAAGCGCTGCTGCTCTTGCACCGGTCCGCAGCACTAGCTCGGCTCTCCCTGCAGGAGGCTTCTCTGGAGCTCCAGGAACAGCAAATGTTTCCAAATCCCCTTCTTTCCACAGTCTGCAAGCAGCCCGGCGACAGACTGTCTAGCCAGCCTGGCAGGGGCTGCTCTCAGAGGATGCACGAGCCCCACGCTCCTGGCACACTAATGTACAGCATGCAGATGCCCAGCTGTTACACGTATATGTCCAGGTGTTGCAGAGGGCAACGCTTGGCTGCGCTGTGGCCTTGGAGCCAGATGTGCTGAGGGGCTTACAGTTGGACTCGATGATCTCCAAGGTCTTTTCCATCCGTAATGACTCTGTGTGCTGCCTGGCTGGACCATGAATCTAGTCTCAAGAGCAGTCTTGGGCTGCTCTGTAAAATACGAGATAGGCCTAATCCGACTTCAGCATGTGGTCTAGGTTAAACTTATGTGAGACAGGTAGAATAACACTATAGCCCTAATGCAGAAAGGTGCTAAAGTGTGTTCTAACTCCAAACATGCATCGTAATTTCTTGAGTCTAAAAGGTGGTTATTTTTATCTGTGTGCAGTAAATGTGCATGTGGGTCCTCAGCTGATCTAAATCAACTTCTAAATGGAGTCTCTGGAGTTCATATCGATATCCAGCAAGCACTATGAATTTAATCCTTTGGATGGGGACCTCTATTAGGTGTGAGTTCAGCCATGTGTTTAAATAGTGCTGATTAGTTTCACAGTTAATAAACACTGAATGCTTGTTATTTTAATTGAATTCTATAATTGCTAGTAAGTTTGGGAATATGTGGAAAAGTCATTCTCTAGATCTAAATCTAATGAGTTTGTCTGCTTACTTCATTTACTTATAGCAAACTTATTTCTTTAATTACCACTTTAATCTCCAAATCACTTCCTGTGAAAAGTAATTTGTTCCTTTAAAGCCAAATAATTGTGCTTTCATGGGTTCTTTCATTAAAGTTGCCCTTGCATTGCAAGTAACGTCAAAACTCCTGAATCCAAACAGAAAACATTGAAATCTGAGATTTCTTGAAGTTGTGATGCCAGTATTTCTGCATGGTGATGAGATGGTCTGAATGGCACAAAGCTTGGGCCTAAGTTTTACTGCTCGTTGACAGCTGCTGTGGAAGGGGGCCCTGTGTTGCTCTGGGATTTAGCAAGAGCAGGCTCTGTCTTTGCCCGGGTTTGTGAGCTGGCATTCCTGTTTCCCCTGTAGAAAAGGTAGTAGGATAGATTTTTTTTGCCTTGTGCTTTGTATCTTGTGTAGCAGAGGAAGGTGAGCAACCTTTGGGGGATGCTGTAAGTGGAGCATCTTTCTTTTTATTGATTTGTATGGAGCCCATCAAGAGGAGGCCTAGGGCTGAGTCAAAACTTCTCAGTGTCTCTGATCTCCTCAGCTTCAAAATGACATTTGCAGAGACTTTAATTCTAAAGCTGAGCTGGGACTTGCTTCAGTTTTGGCCCTTGTAATTTTCTCTCTGCCCTACAAAGATACATATACTTATCGAATGATTTTAACTCAGAATTTTTTTGTATTCATCAGTTTTAGGCTGCATCTTGCTGAGTCTTCTCTTTCCCTGGTTCGTCTCTTATGTGGCTATTTCAGTTAATAAAATACTTAAAAAAAAATTAAGCGTTGTCAGCTGTTGCTAAAGGGTATAATTGAGAGCCAAGGTACTGGCTAGTTTTAGCAGTGAACAGTCTGTTACTGTATTTACTTGTTGAATTTTCTTTCCATTCCTCTTAGAGTATAAGTTGAGCACGTTCGTTATGTCCTGGCTGGCATGAAACGAATGCTAGCTAAGAATGGGGACAGTTCAAGAAGCAGAACAAACTTCATTCCCTGAAGGCAATTTCCACCTTTTACAATGTACCACTGCTGCCTTCAGTTCATGTAACAGGAAAGCAAATATCTCCATGTTGTTGGGTTTCTTATTTCTCTAGGCAACTTGAAAGGAGGGGAGAATTGTGTACTGCCTTCTGTTAGAAAGTCTGTTAGTAGAAACAGAGATGAGATGTTCTCCTCCAGGAAAGGGTGTTTAAGAAGAATAACAAAATGCTTGTTCAGCTAGCAACCTAGACCTGTGACAGATAAAAGAAATCTAGCCTTAACTCAGGATGCCTTTCACTGGTATTTCAGTACAAACCTTATAACAGAAAACGCTAACTTGATCTTTGTATTCTTTTTAATTTCAGAAAGGGCAAGCAGGACTGAAATTGATTGGGACAGAAGCTAATAGGACTTTTTATAGATAACTCACATGTGTATTGTGTAACATCTTCCAAAGGAGAGACAAGCTGTGGTCTGGACAGATCACCTTGAAATCTCACTGAGGTTGAGGAGCTAGGCTGAGCAACTCCTGTGCTTCAAGTCAGTGTCACTGAGTTATAAATATATATATATTTATATATTTATATGTATTTTAATGGTGCATGTCTCAAAGATTAGAGACTAGCCAGATTTGCAGTTGGCTAAATACAGGCTCTTATTTTTCAGTTGGTATCTTGTGATTTAATCTTGAGAGCTAATCTGAAAATGTTTTTAGTAGTATCTATTTTTGAGTAGAAATCCTGCTTAATTTTTGATTACCAACAAAAAATGTAACTAAATTCATTTGAGTTGAGAAAATAAATTTTTAAAGATACTGTGTCTCCTGTGTTGACTTCTGTGATGAGTGTTCAGCTTCAGCTCTGCTGCAGTCTGGGCAGACATGAAACATAATGTAATCATTCTCTCTTTTATTTTAAACAGAGACAAAGAAAACCCAGAAGTGAAAAAGGCAAGTGCCTCGGCCACAATGAGCTCTGGTAAGTCTGTTATTTTCTACTTGTCTTCGCTGGCCTTTTTACTGCTAGAATCATTCCTGTCTGCTTATAACGCAATTGCTCCTTTTTTTATTATTAAAAAGAAAAGAAAAAAAGACTCTTCCAAGCTCTCAGAAAGTGCGCCCTGCTCAGGGAATCTGACTGTTGATGAAACAGTGGAACAGCTTCTTAGTAAAGTCCTGGCTAGATATTTGTTGTTTTAAGTTTGGCTCATAAAGCTCAAAAATGACTGGAATGGTCAGATCTTGACCTGGAGTTGGTAATTTTAGCTTCTTTCATTTTGGAATACAAAGATTTAAAATTGTGTTAATTACCTGAAGGAATGATTGGGGGAAAGAAAAAAAAAATGTTTTAGTAGGGGCAAATGCCAAGTTTAACATCTGGATTGGAAAAAAAGCAGCTGTTCAAAGACAAATGTGGGAAGAGCAAACAGGGCTAGGTAAGCTGGGGAGAAGCTTGGGACTTGTCTGACAAGCAGAATCAAATTGACAGGCAGAATAATACTGTTGCAAAAAAAAAAAATGCAGACATCATATTGAAGTGTCATATGTTGGACATGTGGAATAATCTGTACTGATTTTACCACTCTGTTGAATCTCATTTGGAGTATTGTGTCCAGTTCTTGGCATTAAAAAAATTTAGACCAATTGGATTGAGTCCAGAGAAAAAAATGAGGAAATAATCAGAGATCTGAAAAATGTGGTATAGGAATGTGCCTTAAACATCTCTGAAGTTCCAGCTTTGAAGCACTAGAATATGTTGGTTTGGGGTGTTGCTGGAAGCTCATAGGAACTGGTCAGATAAATATTTGTCAGCAGTGATACAGGTGGGTTTGCTCCTGCCATGGGTTAAGTGATGGATTAGATGACCTTGGAGATCCTTTCCAGCACACTCTCCTTTCACAAAATTCACCAAAGCAAGGTTTATTTGTGTCAGCTGAGAACCTTGCAGATTTGAAAACCTCTCTCTCCAACAGAGATCTTTGAAATCTTTTTATAGACCCTAAATCTAGCAAATACTGATTTCACTTTAAGCTGGATTTTATGTTAGGCTCCCTTCAAATCACAGATTTGAAGAGGTGCAGACACAGCAAAACAACCCCAGCAGCTTTGAGAATCCAACCTTGAGCATGTCAGTTAGCAACAGCTAAAGCTAGGTGTTCTCTTCGCTCCCCTTGAACCCCAAGGTCGGCAGGTACCGGGATGTTGCAGGGCAGCCCTGTGTGCCATAACCCAGCACGCTTCTGGAAAACCAGAGAGCACAGAACCAGCTCCCTTATCTGGGACCTGTGCAAGGACATCTGGCTGATACAGCAGTGAAGAGCAGTTACTCTCTCTGTCCTAGAGTACAGGAGGCCCCCACATGCGTGTACAGAGACGGTCCCTTTCAGTGGGGCTGCAATCCAGATGGGCGAAGGGAGAGGAGGAACAGATCTCATGCAAGGAGGAAGGTTTTGTGTCTCCAAGCAACATGGCTTAAGGCAGGAATATCTTCTACTTCCTGAATCATACAGTGCTGATCCGTGGCATCCCCTCAAAGTTAGAGATTGAATTCTGTTGCAAGTGTTTTAACACTGAGCTAATCTGCTCTTGTGTTTGTCTTTCAGAACATGAAGAAACTGATGTTGCAAAAACAGTTGTCAACGGGCTGATCTCAAGCAGTAATGGACAAGAAAAAGGTGGGTTAAGAGCGTCAGAGACATCTCTGCAGCTCCCCCTGCATGTCAGCTGAGTGATGTGGCTTGTTCCCCTGGTGTTCACTGCAGAAGGAGCTTCCAAATTTAGTTTCCTAAGTACTGATACAAGAAAAGCATTGTGCTGCACCGTGCCAGCAGCAGCATCGGGCTGAACAAATATTCTTAGTCCTTTAAGCAACAAAATGTGGCAGGCTAGATTTGCCTGATAGTAAATTTTTGAATGCTGTTTTGAAGAAGGTTGTGTTATCCCCCTGTCCTTGCAGGGATTGGGAGTACCTGTGCCTCAGGAGCTCAGTGCATTCAGACAGCATGGATTTGTGGGTGCCTCTGTGTGAATCTTGTTAACCTCAATGCGGGATGAAGGTTTGGGCCAAGGATTAAAGTGTAGGAAGCAACTATCTAAGAAATAAAAGAAATCTGCCATTAGCAGCAACAATTTAGAACCCAAACTCATCTAAGCAGAACAGCCTTTATGTTAAAGTGAGTGGATTGGGACTGTGCTTTATAGCCTTGAACATTGCACAATGATTATACGTGTTTTATCTATTTTTGCAGGGTGAAAGTGTGAGCTTGCATGGGTGTTTTTTTTCTGGCTGTGCTCCTTTCCTTTAGTTTTTTTTTAATATAGTTATTGTGTTATTTTCACTGCATTGTAGGTGGTTGAATTCAGTCAGTTACAGAGCAGGACATCAGTAGGGTGGTTGTTTAAACTACAGGCTGTTTGGATTTGGGTTCAGCTGTATTCACAGAGTCCCCAGTGACCTGGAAGAGGCATGGAGCATAGGCTGTGATTTGCTTCCTGTTTAATAAAAGTAGATTAAAACCAATTTCCTCAAATGAAAAATTAAGTTTTTTCTGAGATGTGAGAAATCTTTCAAGCTCTTCCCCCGTTCTGTTACTTGAGAGCCTTTTTTTTCCAGGTAGGTGAAATCCATGCGTTCCACTTTTGGACCAGGAAGAGCTGCCACAAGAGGGAGGTGTGTGCAGCACCCGCCGGCAGCGCTCCGCGCAAGCGGGCAGAGGTAGCCAGTCGGTCTCTCTTGGCTCCTTTTTGAGGGCCAGGCAGATGCTCCGAGTTATGCTCTGGAAGAGCCGCTGTCCTGAAAGCAGGAGATTAGTTGCTTGCACATAGTCCTCGGCACTGGGGGAATGGAGAGTATTTCCTCTTAACCCCTATTTTTCTGGCCGGAAGGAGATGGGAGGGACTCCAAGGAAGCACCTAGTATTTTCTAGCTAATATGCACAGAAAACAAAGGTGTTTTAAAGAAGAAAACCCTGGCTCTGCAGAAATCAACAGCCAAACTCAAGTTATTTTTATGGAGCCATGTTTTACAAGGTGTTTATCTTGACAAATCCAGTTGAGCTTCACCTATAAGTGATTTTGCCTTTCTTTCTCTATGTTGTTTGTTAATAAATAGATGTCTACTTTAGCTGCAATACGGAGTTAGAGAGGAAGTATGAGGAGTTTTGGAGAGTTCCTGTAATAATAGCTAGGGTTTTGCACAGTGCTATATACAGTTTTCTCCTTAGAAAAAAAAAAAAAAAAAAAGAGTCTCTGATAGAAATGTATCCAATATAATTAGTACACCAGCTGTTAGATTCTAATAGTAATCTCTTAGATTTACTGTTTAAATGAGTGGATTTTTCTGAATTGGGTATTTTGGTAATTTCTCTGTGGCATGGACCTGTTTTCCCTATTATCTTATGTGCTCCTACTTTCTATTACTGATCTTATAAAATATGTACTGTTGAATCCAGAATTCATACAATATGGCTGGTGTAATGTTCCTTTCTGAACCTTCCACCCCTTGTTCTTTTCATTTTACTTTGCTTTAATTGAGCAATTTTTGTGTTGATTTAACATTTTTGCATGTAGTGTATCTCAACTAAATGATCACACTAAACTTTATCGGTGCCTCCTAAAAACTAATGCTTCCAGATTCATTTCCTTGTTGCGCAGCAGTCAGGCAACTTGGTAAGCAGTTCTGTATGCTGCATAAAACAGGCATGTCCTGAATTAGGGTGAACGAGAGGATATTTTTAACGATTGCATCACTGCTCTTTGGACTGCTTTTGTTTCTGAAATTTCCTGCTATTGTGTTTCCAAGTACATTAGAAACCTTTGCGGCATGCTTCCCAACTCTGTTCTTCCTTTTTGGATGTGCCATTTACACTTTTGTGTTTGCAGCTGTTGGCGTCCCTTTATGTACACGCTCTATTTCTGCCGTTAAAATAATCCCTGTGAAGAAAGTGAAAAGTTCTCCTCACCTAGTGCTGCCTACAGGTATCTTCTTCTCTCTCCCCATGTGCATTAGTTGGCCATTATTTGTGCTCTCTCTTTCTCTCTGTCTTTCTCTCTGTGCTTCACCCACTTGCTTCAGCTAGTTTTCAGCTTTATCCTCTTTTCACTGCTTCCAGAGCTGTAGATTGGAGCAGTAGGTAATGAAGTTAGCTCATGATGATGCAACGCTGCTCTCAGTTGCGCTGCTGCTCAGCGGGCACAGTTGAGCCTGCCTGAATCTGGGATCATTGTAAGCTCTTCCAGTAATGCTTGGGAATGGATAATATTGTTAGCACAGCCTCATTTTGAACCAAACTCCCGATGAATCAAAGAATATTTCTTGAATATCTTTGATCTTTATCAAAGTAAATACACATCAGAGATTTTATTTTGCAGGTTCAAGCATAGTTCAATGTCTGTGGAATGGTTTTCTTTTTCTTTGTCTGTACATGCACTGATTTCAGAGAAATTTTGTGTGGATAAGCAAGGGAGATAGGCTCACTGTCACCCATTCCTCAAAAACATATTGTCCAGATAAAAGTACAAAATTGCTTTTGTACTTGCTTTTAGATTCAGATTTTTGTTTTCCTTCTTTTCACCTTAATTGTGAGGAAATACAAAATGATAGGTATTTGTCCTTCTCTCCTAAAATGAAATGATATTTCATTTTCACATCTTTTCAAACATTCTAATTTTGTTGAGTTCAGGACATTTATTTTCTGATTCTTACTGGTTTGGTTTTTATCATTGCACTTGCAATACGTTGTAGAAAGATAAAAATAACAAGTAAAAATGAAATGTCTGAATCTTATCAAAATTTAAATACTTTGGTAGTTTGCCATGAGAATTTCCATGAAGTTGATTGGTTTCTTCATAGCATTTCCATTTTGTCAAATAATGATTCTGCGGTGGAAGACACTTTTAGTGGAAAATTTTCAGGCAGATTTGTGTAACAATGTAGTTAGAAATCAAGACGGCATTGCCTTCGAGAATTGTTTTTATAACCAGGATTTTGAAAACTCAAAGTTTAGAAGTGGTTGGATTTGAGGGGAGAAATTCAGTCCCATTTCTAAATGTTTATGATAGATTTAAGAAAATAGTTAATAAATATACTTTTGTTCACTCTGCACTAGACCTTGTAAAAGGGCTGTTTTACGGAATCTGAAGGTTTGGACCGTGGGTGAATTTTCTGAGGTAGATTCCTGGACTAACCACCTGACTACTGATTTTAGCCTTTTTTGGTCATCTGTGAAAGATCAATGACTAGCAGAAGGGCTGTTGCTAGTGCCGGTGGGAGAGACCCAGCTGGCGCCCCACCAAAGGGCAGCGTTTGCGTGGCGCTCGCAGGAGAGCCCGAGCGAGACGCGCCTGCGGCGAGGGGGCGGCCTTGGCCACGTGGGGGCAAGGCCGAGCGCGGGGGCACCTCGGGAAGCCGCTGCGGGCAGTGTCAGAGTGCAGCACGAGATGGGCACTCTGTGTGGCACCTGCCTATCAACCAGGAAAACGTGACATTTGAAGCCTCTCCAGCCTTACCTGTTATTTCTAGGCCTTATTTGCTCAGACTCTGTTTTCGCAGTCTGCTCAGGATATGTTTATTTTTGCCAAAATGATGAAGAAAAACCTTTTCACTTGCTCAGTGACTTAAAGAGCGAGGACCAGAAAGGAGAGGAGAGGGAAGGGAGTAGGAAAGGAACCAAATTAAACGTTTGGTGAGAAGGGGTTTAGAAGCAGGTACTTTCTGGGATATTTTCTGCTTTTGCTGCTTTGCTTGCCCTAGGACAGGAATAAGCTGTCTAACAGAGAGGGACCAGGTCTACCCCCAACCTCTAGAGCCATGGTTCAGGAAGATGCTGATATGTCTGTTTTGAGCTTTAATAAGGTGTGGGGGCTATGGGCAGCTTTAACCTCTCCAACATATAGGATTGTGTATAGGATTTTTCTCAATAAATACTGCTGATGTAGACATTTAGATTCTTGCAATCCTCAGAGAGAAACAGGCAGTTTGAAGGCCTTTTTCCTCCAGTATGATGGCAGCATTTACCTTATGTGCTCTAGGTGTTTTCATTTCTCTCCGCTGCCTGTGAAGACAATCTGGGTTAGGAGCTCAGAAGCACAGCTACCCCAGTGTGTCCTCACCTCAGAGAGATACAGCTCTCCCAGAAATGGAGTTCTAGAGCTTAAACCTTGACCCCCTGGTCTAAACAGGGGTTGGTGGAGTCCTGGTGCTGTGTGCTGTGCTGTGTGGATGTGAATGATAACTAGAACTGATGTCTTGAGCAGGAGCATTTTCTGTTCGTGCTTGGATCATGTGAAAATCACTCAGAAGTCAACATCCAGCCATATGGGTGACCTTAAGGCATGACCAGTTGTGTGCTGGGAATGCAAATTTGGCATATTTAAAACTGAAAATGGGCTTAAGTACTACTTGGTTGTCTGTATGCATATAGCTTTTTCTTTCATACTTAAGGGCCTCTTCAGTGCTTCAGGTTGACTAGAGGCTGAACTAGGGGACTTGAAAGTCTCCTTTGGTTCCCTATTTATTCCATCCTTCCTCCAGTGGAATCTGCTACCTGAAACTCTCCTTTCTGAGAAAGCCACAAGCCCTAGAAGCTCATGCAAAAACTTGGATACTGTAATTCCAGTGCAGAGGACTTCTAATGTGAATCAGATGTTTGCATTCATTGAGTCTCTCCCTTTATGTCTGTTATCCATCTGATACTGGTGATATTTCTTTATTTTGGAGCTGCCTTTTGGAGCCTTGATAAGCTGCTGTTGTAGTCTGCAGGCACTGTACTGGTGTGAGTTTAATTGGGTATTTCTTACTGAAATCAGCCAGGAGATACTGTTCTTAATATATACAGATTGTTGTCCAGGCAGTGTGTAGGAACCTTTACCCCCTCCCTCCATTTAAAGAACATAACTTTCATTAAAATACTAGTTTCTGGAGAAAAGCTACACTTTTCCAACTGCAGAGATAACGTAATCCTTTTCCTGTAAGGTTAAAGATCACCTTGTTTTGCCATTTTTGCAACATAGCATTTGCCCAGAACTTCTTCAGGCTCGTTGTGGATTGGTAAGACTTGCTGCTGATTTTAGATAAGTCAGAGTAAAAATACTGATGGTCATTGCAGGGTCAGTAGTAGATAGTGCACAAGAAGGGGAAGGGATGTGTTTTCCAGGGGAAGTAGCTTGGATAAGTGAGAGACTCTTTAGGCCTACTGTTTCAGTAGGTATCTCAGAGGAAACAACTCACTGGAAAGTTTCCTTAGTAAGAGGAGGGAGATAGCCTTGAATTTTGTTATTACTTAGTGGGGTGGTGTGGGAAAAAGCGAAAATGGGTAGACTGAAATGTGCAAGGGTAAGCCCACAAAGAAGCTGTGCTGAAGACCTCAGCAAGGAAGCTGTCATGATCTGGTGTTTGGCTCAAAAGAGATTTAATATGTATCGGTTCAGATCACCTTGTGAGCAATTTTCGTGGGCAAGTTTCTGTGTTAGAGTGTTAAAGGCAGCCATGAAAGGAGGGAGATGGTGAGAAAGTGACTTGCAGTGCCTTTGATTTTATTCAGCATAGTTACAAGGTTTTGTCCTCTAGTAGTCATAAGACGTTTTTTTCTCTTTCAGTCCTGCACAAAAGGCATTTCTAAGGCCTCAGCACACAAATTGTGTTGCTTTGTACTGCTGGGACATCCCTTTAGCAGAGCCACAGGTACAAAGGTAGAAAACTTTACTAGCACAATATCTCCATGGAAGGCAGACCTAATAAAGCAAATGGACCTGTGAAATCTGGTTCAAACACTCATCTTTTTTCTTGCTTTCCTAGCTCTGTTACACTGACTCAGATCTTATTTCTACATTCATCAATTATCTGACTACAAAGCTGCTTTTGATTTCTCAATGCTTTAAATCCAGAGCTAATCTTCATCCACATAAACACTACTAGATTGATTCACCCAGAGGCAGCCATGCTGCAATTACTCCATACAGCTCTGATGGCTCCTGATAGTGTTGTATCATCTGTTTCAATGTGTTGCCTTTATGCATGTGCATTTCCTCTAGAAACAGATCCCAGCAAAGTCTGTAGTGGAAAAGGAGCTGTGACCCTCCGGGCATCTCCAGCCTGCGAAGAAAATCAGAATATCTCTTCGCCACCATGTCCACAGGATGTTGAGCAACATGAAAGTAGGTGTTGTGGGTAAAAGGTTAACTGGAATGTGTAACTTGCAGTAATGTCCTATGAGGTCAATCCAGGACCTGGGGATGATCTTTTAGTGATAAAACCCAAAGCACTAAGTCCCATAGTAGAGTCATAAGCCTCTTAGAAGGACAAAAACAGTGGAGGGAGACAGAATCTCCTCTGCTAGTGTGGGTTACTCATGGGGTAAGTTTGTTTACAGCTCCCTGTTGCTGTAAGGGGCATCTAAAACTATGAACTCGTTGTTTTGTTTTCTTTTTCCTAGCAGGCCCATTTTGCCTCCTTTTATGCCAGGCGTGAGGTAGAGCCGAAAGAGGCCGGGTGGCGTTGCTGCCGCGGCAGCATTCACTTGCGGTTGTCAAGGGAGCCGGGATGGTGTCCCAGACAGACAGTGTTGCCACAGAGCTCTCCAGTCTTTCAAAAGCAGATGTGTAATTACTTAATTGTAGGAGACAGGCAAAGCATAACAAACCTGGCTAGTGCCGTGGGTCTGGCAGCGAGGATGAACTCCCAAAGGCAAGATGACGATAAGGGGGAAGAGGGTCAAACTTGCCACTGAAAGCAAAGCATGCGTAGTTTCAGGATTTATTGTTATAGGGAGGGTACTTTCATTAATTCTAGCCCCAATGTGCTGCTTTCTGCCTCCCTCCTTTCCTCCCCTTCTTCTCCACCTGTGACCTTCTCTCTTTTTATGCTTGCCATTCGTTGTTTCTTCATTTCTGCCTCCCTGCTCTCGATTGATGGCTTCATAAATTTCCAGCAGCCTGAATGGCAATGAGCCCATTACTATGGAAATGAGTCCATTAATACTTCCTTTGCTTACTCTCTCAATCACTTGATGAAATGCACTTTGGAGCTGGAAGAATTCTGTGCATGCAACCTGAACAGCAAGATGACTAACGTGGGGAGGACCCTAGTAGGAATGGGGTAAATAGGCCATGAGACCAACTTGTCTCAATACATATGCAGCTGCAGGGGCTGGGTGGTAAAATGACATCATATTTTATACTCCCTCCCTCTTACACGCAGACTTGGTCTGCAAAACCAGATCTATTTGTTGGCAGGTTAATCATACAGAGCGATGTTGATAAGAACAGGTATGTCTTTATGTTGTGGCTGAATATGGGGCCCTCCATTTCCAGTAATGTGCGACATTTGGACTTCAGGCTGCAGCTTTAGAAAGTAGCTAGCTGGGCTGCCTTTTTGCCTCAGAAATAAGAATGTCAATGAACAATTGTTTCTTCATTGCTCTGAATGAATTGCCTTGTGTTTACAAAGGTCAGAAACAGGGAGGGCATCATGTTTAGGGCTGGTCTCTATGGTAATTAGGCAGCCCTGGCAGAAAGAATTTTGTGTTTGAAGTGAAGTAGCTCGGTTCTTAACTTCAATTGGTACACGATTTCTGTAAATGTAACTGTTTATTTTTTCCCCTTTCTTTTTCTTTATGCCTACCCTTCACCCTACTTCTTCCATCCCTGCTTTCCGTGAAATGCTTAGGTCTGGAGCCAGAAAACCCAGAAACAGGTACAAACATTGGCTATTTATATTGTTGCTTCTGTTGCTTTCTTGGAAGTACTACTTGTTGCCTGGCTTAAAAAAAAAAAAAAATACGGAGAAGAAAAATCCTCCTTTCACTTCTTCAGTAGCTGGAGGGAATCCTCTGTGATTTGAGGTTTTTTTCCTTCTCTGTAGATGATTGGAGATCGTCGTCATCTAACACTGATGCCAATGGGGATGCCCAACCATCTTCTCTGGCTGCCAAGGGTTATAGGAGTGTGCGTCCAAACCTTTCCACAGACAACAAGCCACAGGTAAGCCCTTTTTTTGTGACTCTGAGGGTGATCTTCTGGGGTCAAGCATTGGATTCATGGTCAGGAGTCAGTCCTGGGTCGAACTCCAAACTTTGCTGCAGACTTGGGTAAGTTGCTGTGCCTCAGTTTTTCCTACCTGATGTCAGCAGAGTGCTGTGGTGATAGTGTATTCAGACACACTACATCTTGGTGGATGAAGAAGGAAGATAAAGCCACTTGTTTGCAAGGAAACGGTAAAGTAGCCATCTATTACTTTTTCTTTTGTGTGTGGACAGTTTCCTTGAGGTTGCTGGAGGAAGGCTCTGAAAGCCTTCCTTCTGAAAGCCTTCCTCACCACATTAGAAACAAGATACTGGGGAAATGCCTTTCTGTTTTAACACTAGAACTGATACAAGACTTAAGACCATCAAGAGAAATGTTACTTGTACCCTAAGGTGAATTGTTAAAGACGATCTGTTAAGAGAATCATAGCTTCATGCTTTTCCTTTTGGGTGGTTGGTCTGCAGGCAAGCAGCCTGAAAGCTGGTAAGGAAACCCTTCTTTAGAAACTGCTTTCCTGTGTGAAAAGGAGCCCCCTTAAAGCCTTGTCCCCAGTCAGGGAGACTGATTCCATCCTCAGGAATCCCTGGCAATACTGGAGAGCAGACAACATGCCTGAAACTGTAAGTGGAGGTGGAAGAGAGCACAACTCGGATGAAGGCATGGGAAAGGGAGCAAAGGTCTTTCTGAAAGGACAGATCTGTTTACTGCCTGAGGAGCACAGCTGTCCTGTAGTCACTTTTTTGTCATGTCAATGAACAGAGGGAGTACTGTTGCGCATGACTTTCTTACAGGATTCTCAATGATATTTGTTCAAAGTAAGCTGAAATGGAACAAATGGAAAACAACAGTCATAGTTAGTGAATTAGTATTTCCCAAGGTTGGTATGTAGTGGTGAGGTGAGGCTTATCTTAACTCAGGAAACAGTGGCACTCTGGACTCTCCAGGCATAGTCCTTTGGTTAAGGATTAAGGAACAGAAAGGGATGAGCCTCTTTAAAAACAGAAACCCTCCTGAGGAAACACTTACCAACCTCTATTCCTTACGCATCTGGGAAGGGCAGAGGGAAAAAGGGTGTCTTGAGGAAAGCAGATCTCAGGATGGCAGCTGTGATTGTATGAAGACATCCTAGATCTATATCTGTGTCTCACAAATAGGTGCTGGTCCAAAACTGTCATGCATGGATGAATTTTAAAGGCGATATTTATTCAGATCTGAATGCTGTAAACTGTTAAGGCATCCTTATATCTTTGGATCATTGCAGCAGTGGTTTACCCAGCTCTTGTCCATAAGGATGTGGAAGGGGTGTGTGTATAAAACCCAGTTTCATAGTATTCAAAGGGTTAATTTGCAAGAATGCAGGGAGCTACTGTTCACTGCACTGGTGTTTTAGTTCTGCTCCTTCTAGCAGTTTATTTGTTTCAGCTGTTGGCAGCAAAGCAGTAAATAAAATGAAAACTCTCTATTGCTAAGTTACTTATTTTGCTTCAGAACAATTTGGCTTTTGGTAAAAATTCACTCTAACAGGAATCAGAATGGCAATCAGTTCTGGAGTGGCAACCTTCAGAAGTACTGAAAACAGTAAAGCATTTTTTTTTTTTTTAATGGAAGTAGGATTTCACTATCAGCAATCTTGATTCAGGAGGAAAATTCTTATGAATTCATTTCCTTAAGAAACTTCAATTGTTCTGATTTTGCTTAAAGCATTTTTAGGACTGAACAGTCCTAAAGAGAATTTGAGTGTCAGCTTTTGCTGGGAACAAATGCTGACTTTTTATTTAGCTAAATGTGACAAATTATAATATTCATGTGACATCTGCTTTTGTTAGCAGGGACACAGCTTCATAAATTCCATTTTTCCAAAGAATGACAGAGATGGTCTAAAGTTGCAAATCTGGTTTTGCAATTCAAATGACCCCAGTCCTGGGAAGTACTTGGTTACACAGTCAGGAGTCTGGATTTAGTTGACTAGGATGCTGAATCTTTACTCAGGCTGTCCTGGGGAAGTGGTGAATGGAGCCTATCTACACAACAGGTAGCTGAAAGTTAGCCCTGAGAGAGGCATGTAGACAGGGAGCTGAGCTGGGTAGGGCTTGCATGCTGCAGGGAGCGGTGCTGGCGAGCAGAGAATGTGTGAGATCAAGGATGTGAGCGAGTTCTGCTCTGGCCTTCCAGATACTGTATTTGCTTTTTGTTCTTGCTGTATTAAAACCTGCCTAACCCAAATCTAATGACTAAATTCATTCTTTCAAATTGTTTATTTTTTTTCCCTTTTTTCCTTTCATTTGGTGCTGTTTCCCCTCCCTCTTTCTTCTTCTCGACTCTGTCTGGCTGGGCAGGCCCTTGCTCCTCCCCGTCCTCCTCTCCCCAAAGAGGAAAGCTTTGCATGGCGTCCTCGCACTGACACTAGAGCGTCCAACCTATTGCCAGTGCCCATCATGGACTGCGTGTACCCAAACCTACCCAAACCTTACACGCAGCGTGCATCACCAAATGCCAGCGCACGGTCCTATTTCTCATCACCTACCCCCTATGGGACAGTCCCCAGTGGAAAGCAAGGCTTGCAAGCGGGGCAGCCCACTTCCTCGAGCCTCAAAGACAAGATGCATGCTGGCCAGCCACTCTTGGGAAGCTGCTCTGTGTTGTCAGACACATCATCCATACAACACACCCCTGCTAGGGCAGATCCCAGTAGTAAGGCTGGAATGAATTCCAGTCATGGGACGAAAGCGGATAAAAAGGTCAGCAGACTATATGTAGCTTGTTTATCTAACAGCACTTGCTCAGCCGCATCTGAAAATTCCACTGGCACCGCACATGACCCAGCAGCCAGCACCAGTTTGGGCGCTGAGCTCACTCAAGCACCAGCCACGGACATTGTTTCCTCTGTAACAGATACTGGAAAGTCTCTTCCTCCTCCTTCTCCTCCTCCTATTCCTCCCAGGCCGTATTTTCACATTGTCCTCAGTAAGGACGCACTTAGTTTTGGTGCGGGCCAGCCCTCCTGGACTCAGTCGTCACCTTCGCAAGCTGTGAGGGACAAAGTGGTAGAGCCCCAGAGCGCAGCTGCCACAGAGGACAGGATGAGAAAAGAGCCTTACCTTACTCAGCAGCGGCAGCCGCCGTACAAGGCAATGGGACGCAGCATGGTACATGTTTTCTCCATAACCTTGTTTTCTTTCAGCTGTGTGAACGGTTCTTTAATTTAGTAGTCTTTCCTTAATGCTCTATTCCCCTGTTTCCTAATTTCTGAGCGTCTGTTGTTCCATCTGAATCCTGTGGTCTTCTATGCGATAATACTTAACACCCTGTGTGCCCCATATTGATAAGTGGTGTTTGCGTGTGTGTGTTTGTAGGAGGTTTTGTTGGGCTGGATAAGTAGGGAAATGTAAAAGCAGCAAACTGGGATGTGATGGTTAATGCTTCTCGAGTGATGGGGAAATGCAGAACTGTTCTGTGATTTGATTTAGCCTCATTGCAAGTGATAAGAGGAATGGGTGGTGAGGGGAAGGGCGGTTTTGTGAAATGCCCTGCATGTTCACAGAGGCCAGGGCTGCAAGGCTGAAGAAATTTATCTTCATGAGGAAAGAAAATCTGTTTGGGCTTCATACTATTTTGGGTGCACCCTTGCATGACACTACATGGCTGTCTCAAGTGCCAGTCTCCCCCATTGCATAACAACACCTTGTTTCCCACAGGATGCCACTGCCAGCAGCACTGCTCAGCCTGGGGTTATAGTAGTCCCCCTCCTCCAGGTTACCCCAGACAGACAGCAGCAAGAAGGCAGCTCCAGCTCTCCACCACCGCCTCTGGTTCCTTTCGGGCAAGGCTCCGTATTCCCCGAGACTGTTTCTCCTGGCTCACCCTTGACTTTTCCGACTCTAGACGATTTCATTCCCCCACACCTCCAGAGGGGTCCCCACCATAACCAAGCACCCTCCGTATCTGGCACGTTATCCCCCGTTTACCCGAAACTGCCATCCTTCTCATCACCACCTTCGCTTGTCCCTCCAGTCACGGGGGCTTTGCACAGGGGCTTGAAGCCTGAAATCACTGGAGTCGTCTCACGTACAGTAAGCTTGCCAAGTACCCTCCTCACCCTTTTCCTAAATCTGTGTTCCCAGATTAAAATGACTTTCTCCTTGGCATACTAAACTTGAGAGAGGAGTGCTGACTCACTCCCTGCCAGCAGCATGACAGCTGAAACCTTGTTTATGTCCTCTACTAGTGCATGTGAGTTGCCTGCCTTATGCAGCTTGGGTCTTCTTACCAGCTTCTCTCCCACAACGTTCGTCTGTCTCCCTCCGTGCCCTTGTGCTGGGTGATGCACGCCTCCAGAGCCTTCCGCAGGATTTGCTCAGGATAATGAGTTCTGTATAGGCAGAATATCTGCACCTGCCTGTTCTCTTCAGGCTCTCTGAATAGCATCCTTAAACAGGGTTTGGATAACATTTCTAACAGCAACGGCGAGGCAGTTAAAGGTTAGAGCTGGCTTTCTGTTCCACTTGGAGCCACAAGACCATCTAGATCTCTTTGCAAAAGCCTGCTGAAATCAGAGTAAGATTGCTGCTGGCGCCAGTAGCCAGTGACCTACAAGCAGTAATGTGCGTTGCCGACCAGCCACTCCTGCAAGCACGGAAGCACCGTGGAGTAGATTAGGAGACATGGAGAGTGTCCCTTCAGTCTGGAGTTGTCTGGCTCTGACTGAGTTCTTAAGAATTTTCAAAAAGAACTGCAGCAAGTTTAGCCAGGGTTTCACTGTGTTTTTCCTGCATTAGGCTTCCACTCTCTTCAAGATCATCACACTTCTAAAAAAAGAAAAAAAAAAAAAAAAAAGTCCTGGGGGGCAAGGAGGGAGTTAGCTTTGAGTTAAGGATGCAGAGGAAGCAAGCATTACTTGACCATCCTCTTACAACTTACAAGTCTTACAACTACCAGCTCTTTTACATGATTGCTGGTAATAGGAGGACTAGAAGTTCTGCAGAAAGCACTGCAGCTCATGATGATACCTTCTTGTTTTTTGGTGACCCTACAGTGGTCTAGTAACAGGCAGATGGAAAAAGAGAAATAACCAAAGATGACATTTGCAGTAGTTCTCAATGTTGGCTTCTTTCTGTTCTGGTTGAAATCAGTGGGTGTTTTTACTGCTGAGAACAGCTGAAGTGTTTTTTTGGAGACTAACTCCACAGTCCATAAAAATTCATCAGGAGTCCAAAGGAGGAGTGGGAAGTCTGTTGTACCTTGTTTTGGTGATATGAGAGTTTTAAAGGATTATTTTAAGGGCATGCTTATATTGGGCATTTGTCCACAGAACTGTTTTCCACAACGATCTAAATAGGTATCTGTTCACCCACTTTGACTTAGCCAGGACTGCTGAGCCTGCCCTGCCCTGACAGTCTTTGTTGATGGGTCCTCTGTGTGCTATTCGTCAAATGAACATCAGACCCTACTCTGCTAGCTTTTCCTGGCTTCCTCGCCTTTTCCCAAGGACCATTTTTTTAAAATATTAACAAAGCCATCAAAGTGGCCGTGGTTGCACCTCTCAGAGACTTTTAGTTCTGAAGACTGTTAATTAGAACTTGCTATTTCATCATGAAACATTTATGGCCTGATTAGATGCTCCTTGCAGCAAAGTCACCTCTATCCAGCAGGACAAGATTGTTCTTCCTTACTTCCCTTCAGGAGTGCAGTAACTGTAGGTGCTTGTTCTTATTATGGCCAGTTCTGACCATGATTTCTGTGAGTTCTGGGGCCAGCCCTTGCTCTGGGACATGGCAGTTTCTGATCCTATAAGTCTTTTCCACTGATAATGGTGTATGTGAAATTATACTGGGTTGGCAAGAAAAATCTGGAACAGGGGCTTGTCTGGAGCAATATTCTGTGTGCATTGCTTTATTTATTTTAAAAATGATGAAAATCCCCCTGAATGCTCAGCTCTATTTCACAGATCAGTGGCCTGTAGCATTTCAGTCTGACAGTGGAGTAGCAGGAGTGTAAAAATCTCGTACACCATTACTCCACACTCATTCTGTTTAGATGCTCATTCCCTATTAACTTTAATGGTGTGTCCAAATCCCTTAAGAAATTTTGAAATATCTCAGTTTAAACAGGCACATAGTCTTATGCCATTGTCCTTTCCTTACCCGTCCTCTTTCCTAGAAAAAAAAAAAAAAAAAGCTTGATAGTTCTGGCCTGAGGGTTTTCAAATATGAACTATTTCTTAAAGTCTCCCTGCTGACACAGGCTTTATTCCTGCAGAGTTATGATGATTTACCAGAGGTGAGTTAAAAATAAATAACAGAGCCAGATGCTTTAGGAAAGAAGATCAGCTTGCTATCCACGCTCCAGCAGCAAAGCCATGTTGTGCATCTTCTTTGCTATAGTCCTACTATTTATCCCCTACTATTTATCTGTTTTTGCTTAATTTTAACCACGGTGGTATCACACTGTCTATTGTCTCCTGAGTGAGGAAGTTAACCTTATTTCTCTGATCTTCCTGCCAAACCAGGTGTAGTAATGATGTTTCACTCAGAATTGCATGAGTTTTGCATGTCTTGATTTCTTGCTGTGAAAGGAATCTTTTTAAAAAAGAAAATAGTGCTTGAGTGCGTGTGTGTCAGGGGAAGGAGGTTCATGTTCTGGTTCCCCATAACCAGAATAGCTCATTCCTGCCACCCTGTGTTTGCTCCAGAGAGTCTGGCAGATGAATCTCCTTCTGGGGAATGGAGTTGAGAAACCAACACCAAAGAATTGTAGTGCTGCCTTAGCAAGCTTATTGCGTTAACAAGGAGCAGGGTCTGTACAGGGAGGAGGGTAACATTTGTGCTTATGCCTTTTTACTAAATTCTGCTGGGGTTATGTTTCTCCTTCTGATTAAAATGGCTTTTTCAAGATTTTTCCCAGTGTTGCAGCAGCCCTGCATTCTGATACTGATGACTTATCTCCTTTTCAGGACCCTGGTCCTGTGCTAAATGAAGTTTCCCAGCCTAGCACTGGCACTGACTACTCAACCTCCTTCACGTCAATCAACAAGCCTTCCTCTGCTTACCCCTCTACGACCATCGTCAATCCCACCATTGTCCTCCTGCAACACAACCGAGGTAAGATTGGCAAATAGGTCTTTGTGGCTTAGACTGAGCAAGGCCGTTAAACTGTAAGGAGGTGCAGCATGAGTTCACCATGGACTTGTTTTGGCCAGACTGCTAAGAGATAACAAAGATAAACCTCAGGAAGGTGCAGTGGCTGAAGCACAAAACATTCAAGTAACAATGATGCCTACATATGGTTAGAGGCATGGACTATGCCTCTAGACCATAATTGTAGTAGTTTTTGACCTCTGGATTTGTGCATGAACAACCCTGATTGAGCACTGTCCTGTTTACTGATACAAGATTTTCTGTACGTCACCACAGTTTCCTCTGAGTGGATAGTACCATCCCTTTGCCTCTGACATTAGAGGGAACTTTGCCTCTCCTCAGTTCTCCTGATGGTTGGCATTACCCCAGCTTCCCAAGTCAATGTTTATACATCACTTAATACTGTAGCTTTTGAATTTCTTCCCTTCATATCCATTAGCGCCTTCATTAATTTTCTCTCTGATGTTTAATTTTGCACAAACATGTACTTTCCTATTCTTCTTTTGTTATTGGTGTCCAGTCTTACTTTGAATGTTCCTCTGGGAGTTCTCAAGGTATGTTTAATGATTCCTCTCCTGCTCCCTGGAGTTATATTCCTCTGCTCAGCCCCTGCTCTGAATAGCCTACAGGCTTCTGGCCTTTATTTGCAGTCCCAGGACACAAGATCAAGGAAGAAAGCTTCAGTCAGCTTGATAGGTGCCTGGGGCTACAAGCCAGCTCTGGGGAGGCAGGACAGACAGATAGCAGGTACCTTCCTCTGCCTCAGCTTCCACCTGTCAGCACTCTCTCTTCTAGTCAGAGGTAAAGAGGAAAACTTCTTTTCACCTGAAAAATACATTTTTTTTTTTTCAAAGAAAAGCCCACTCATCCGTAATATCCTCTCTTCTGAGGAAGAAGAAATAGGGAAGATTCCTCAAGCACAGACCCTTTAACCCACCTGTGTGTGCCAGGAGATTAATGATTGAGCACAGCAGTGAAGGTGATGACTGAGGCTGAGACATCCTGCCTCTTACCCTTTTTCCTCTCTTGCAATAAATTCCACGCACTCCTGATGCTCTGTTCAGAAGAGTGAATTCTGCAGTGGGTAGATCCCAGTTGCTCCTCAGCTTCAGATTACAAGCCCTTTTTTCCACCTTGCACTCAGGGGTTTGTTTCATGTGCTGACAGCTGTCACAATAAGGCATGTGAGAGGCTTTCCATTGATGATTAGCGGAGCAGAAATACTGTGATTAAAAAGCAAAGTTCATAGATACTGGTGAGGGAGATGCACTTAATGAGGAAAAACATCAGCTTCCTTTGCTGACTTGTTCCACTAAGTACCAGTAAAGCCTGGTTCTCCTGGCAAGCAGTGTACAATTGAGGGACTCCTACTTACTGCACACTTCCTTAGGTGAAGATAAGTGTCTCACGCCACTTCCAAGCACTCTCCTGGATGGGCATTGCATGGCATGGTTTAATATGAATATATAACAGGTGTGATTACATACATAAAGTTTTGAAATCTTTGCATTAACCATATGAGCTTCAAGAGTGGCTGCATTTTACATGTCAATAAAATATTTTATTATTTTAAAATGGCTTTTATGCTTCACATAAATGGATTAATTGCTAGGGAGAGTATAGAGCAGAGAGTTGAGAATCTTCGGTTCATTCCTAGCTGCGCTGCTGGCAGGTCATTTAGGCATCAGTTTATAAAGCAGGTTTGATTATCCATATTAGGAAGGCCAAATACCCTGGAAGCTATCACAGATGTTCCCATCTGGGATGTCCATAATGAAAACCCTCAAATAAAGGGGACCATTCTGACAATCATATCCTTAACCCTTAACTGTATCTGTCAGCAAATCACTGAATCTGTAGCTCGGTAGGATACGCTAAAGCTGAGCAAGCATGAACATGATCCTTTACTAGGTCCCCACAAAATACTAAACCCTTATCATTTGATCATGTACTTCATGTTAATGGTAATGGAATTATTTGTCAAGTGTTTTGACTCTGTGAGTTTGCTCTGCTTTCTAAATTGTCTGCTGTCCAGCTTTTTTACTTCTGTTTGATGACAGATAGTTAACTCTTTGCAAATCTATTGGTCACTGCATCATGAGATTGTGTTATTCAACAGTGCTCCTGTGTGGAGCAAGGACTGTGGGTTGTCACTTTGGCAGGGTGTTTGAAAACAGATTCTCTCCAGCAGCTGCTGCTGTTCTGTCTACAGCGTATTTCTTGCCTGTCAGAAATGCAGCACCAGAGCACTTGCTGTTTGTGTCTCACCCATGTGTTCTGTATTTCTTTTTGTTTTGTTTCCTCCTTTACCACAGAACAGCAAAAAAGGCTTAGTAGCCTGGCAGGTATGGTGTAAAAGGTCTGCTGCCCTTCAGCTGCTGCCTCTTCTGGAGCAAAGCTGCTGCTCTGTAGCTTGTGGGGTACCTTAAGCAAACACACTTCTCAGGAACTGCAAAAAAATGAGTTTGTTCTCCACGTAATGTTTGTCCTGCCTCAGTTCAGGTCACTGAATGTTTGACTTCAATCTTTTCTCCGAATGCTCCATGTTAATATAACTAACCTCTAAATTATTAGTCTGTTCCTCCAAACTCATAAGATTTGCATAAATTTTGATTGCTTTTGTTGTCTTCTTCCTTTTGGGTCCCTTGGGTCATATTATCCTGTTTTTCTTCACAGCCATGAGTTAGGATTGGTGGAGGGAAGGTAGAGGTTCTTTGGATCAGGAGGGAGGAGATAAGGAAAGAAAATCAACATTTACATGGCTACAAGATCAGGAAGGAATACTTGTGCCAGATGTCAAGAAATATATGATAAAATTGTAGTGTGCAGCTGAGCACATACACTGTCAGCCCTCTCTCCCCAGGCAGCTATGTGATTTTTGCAATAGATCTGCAAAGGCTCTGATTTGAAGGGCAGTAAGTTGTTTTTTCATTCATTTTTCCTCCCTCTCACCTCAGAACAACAGGGGCTAGTCTGTGATGTGCTACAGGAGCCAAGCATCATATAGTGTTTAACCTACTGCTGTTCTTTGGTGACTGCCCTGAGGAGAAGGCAAAGGGTGAAGAGTGTTACATAGTCTTCCTAGATACTTTAAATATTACAGATATAAACATAAGGAAGCCTGTATTTTTCTCTTGTGCTCTGTTACATGGGATCTGCATCAGCTACATCAGCCCATTCCTCCTGGGCTGTCACCTCTTGGGATGTCACTGGGCTGCACAGGACTTCTGTTTCACGCAGATTGCTCTCCTCTCCTTCCCGCAGTGTAGGTGATGTAGGGACACCTCTCACCTGTGAGTTTAATGCATGCCTGCAAATCCAGACAGAGGTCTCCTTGTTGCCTTGCTCTTTTCCAAGATGCTTCCCCTCCTGATTACGAGCTCTTTTGTTTTCTAAGCTAGAGGACTGTTTTGCTCTAGCCCAAGCAATCCCTGGTCAGGAATGTGTGTGACACAGCTGGGTCTGTACCTGCCCTCAATAGATAAAACAACCACACAGAGGTGCTGGTTGCCCCCTCTTCCCCACACATTTGGTCACAGCATGCTCACTAAGAAGACAAAGAGACCAAAAGATAGTGCACCTACATTTCTAGGGAGGGAAAACAGGATGCAAATGCTAAGCAGGGATTTTATTGAAGCTTTACCCCATTTTGACCATTTCCAGACATTATTTCCTTTTTTCTTAAGAGGAAGAAGACTTGAGTCTGGTGGTAATTTCAAGCCGGCTACTCAAACAGAAATCCTTCAAATGCTGAACTTTGCAGGGCAGAATTGTGTTTGCTATGGGTACCAACAGACCGATGTTTTGTTATGCATGAGCCTTTCCTCTGCTAACTGCCCCTTTTCAGATATCTGAGCATATAATGGCTTTGAGCAATATGGTGATGTGCATGGGGGTAAACATCTCCTCTCTCTCTGTCTTCAATGCATGCAGTGATATAACAAGGATAGGATATGGTTAAAGCCTTGATGAGGCAGACTGTGACCTCACAGATGTTTCCTCTCTAGAAAATCCACATAAAAGTTGTCCTTGGCAGAGCCTACAGATTGCCATGCTGCAGCTCTCCAGTGCATAGGAGAGCTACAAAGCACTCTGCACTCCCTTGGTTCCTTTCTAATGAGTGGTCTTGTGGTGGCCGCTGCTACCCATTGGTGTCAGCCAGCCAGCAGCCAGGTGTTCCAGAGGGAAGCAGTCTGATCTGGAGCATGGAATCTGCAACTCTAGTACTATCTTGTTTGCCGTCCTGAATAAGTGAGGGGAACCTCCAAAACCACAGCGCACAACATAGCATGGTTTAATCCTTTTGCAGGGAGGCAGTGGAGGGCAGGGTTGTTCTGAGCTGCTATTCCTCAGTCAGACACAAGCTCTGAGGTCGGAGAGTGCCCAGTGCTGTAAGGAAATGAAGCGTTTTCAGCACGGTGTAGCTGATGCCTCTAATTAGTGCCTCTAAACCGAAACGTGCTGCTGTAGTCTTACACGAGCAATGGCTGATCCCATCGCAAGACCTGTGAAGAAAGGTACTTGAGGGAATCCTAGCTAGAAAGTCAAGCATTTTCTCAGTAGATCTTCAATCCAAACATGGAGCACAAGCAGCTGTGACACAGTCTGTCTCATCAATAATTTGCCAAGATGTTTGTCTTTAAAGGGTGGAGTATGGTGATGTGGTGAAGTGCTGGAATAAGATAAGAATCTCCGGTTTTCATTTCCAGATCCAGTGCCAGACAGAGCAGGTTCTGATAAAGCAGATTTGACACACACGCAGGACAGACCAGACAGACCAATTCAGGAGACAGCTCCGAGTGAGAAAAGAACAATGGAGGAAAAGAGAAGAACTATAAAGAGCCCTCAGCATATGGCTGATGCTTCCGTCGATGATATTGGTATTCCACTAAGGGTAAGACAACACTGACGTGATCAACGAGTAAAACCTGGGCCAGAATTTCCTTGCCTTTAGACATGGGGAATTCACTGAAGCACCAGAGAGTGCAGAAAGTTAGTGGAAGATAGCTCAGGCATAGATTCATCTCTTGTTATTCTAGCCATCTAAAAGAGAGAATATCTCTTCTAAGCTACTTATTTAAGTTATGATTGAGGGAATTAAAAGGAAAAAACAATTCACTCATTAACATTAGTGCCTGGAGTGACTTGAAAACTCAATATGTCTGACTCTGTTGAATATAGACAAAATCAATATGTAGGACCAGATGTGGCAATATATCTACTTCTAGATGAATGAAATGGAGTCCACTCTGAGGCTAATAAGCTTAATTTCCTCTACAAAACAGAATAACATCAGGTTTGCTGAGTCCCTGTTGCACACTGCTGTGAGATCTGGTCTGACTTCTTGCAGGCTTGTGCATAATAACTAAACTAGGAGAAAAAAGTCTCTATTCAGGCAGTGTAACTGGCAGCAAAGTATCTGTGTCAGTATGTCTGAGACCATAGAACTGGTCAATAGGAAACTTTAAGCATAGAGATTCAAGTCAAGGCTAGGCAGTCAAATCTGAGTAGTCCTAGCAGTGACTCCAAACACAAACGTCCTAAGAGTTCAGTAAGTTGCTCTGCAAAGCCTTCCACGTGATCTCCACAGATAAGTTGTGTTAGAATCTGCTGCTGCAGAGCTTGCACAGTAACTTGAGTCAAGCATGAAGCTTCAATGAATATGAGACATCTGAGTGAAATTACTCATATTTTTAATACTAATTAAGTATTAGTTGCAGAAAAATTCCTAAAACCTTTGAGCGGCTGTCAGAATTCACATTTGTGAATATTTATGTTTGTATGTATTTTTTTTCCAATAGAATACAGAAAGATCAAAGGACTGGTACAAGACAATGTTCAAACAGATCCACAAGCTAAACAGAGGTACTGTAACATGGATTTTTTAATTTACTTTAAAACATCACCTTGATAATGTTTTGTTTTATATCCATGAAGAATTGTAATGAATGTTAAATGACAGTATTTTATATATTAGTGTTTGCTCTGGTGCACAGAAACCAACTGCTGTGTTTAAAATCCCTAAAGACAAAAGCGAGAAACAAGTAAAAATCAAGGAAAAGTATGGGTTTCTCTAAGAGGTGAACTGCAGCGCCTTCGTGAAATTAAGACTGCTATTTGAGATGTGAAATCAAAAAGCTACTAAAAATTCTGTACTTGAAGAAAACAGATTTCTGAACTGTGGTTTCAGCAAGTTTAAAAAAAAAAAAATCTTTCCCTGCTTTTAAAGGATAGCAGGTTTTCACTGGAACTGCTCTGTGAACAAAGGAAAAATATTTACATTATAAAACTTTAGTACCTGTGACTCACTGAAATCAGTGGAAAGATTCCTGTTGATTTCAGTGGGTTCAGGATCAAAACTCTGCTTTTCAAAACCCCTGATTTTCTCCTTTAAGAATCTGAATTTGTGGTGAAAACTTGAAAACTTTGTAGTGGTGCATTCTCAGGGAATCCACTACTTCGTGACACTTCTGTTCCTGATTGTCTGGTGTGCTCACGTTCTTCTGTGTGAGAAATGGCTGCAGTAGCATTTGCAAATGAAGCCTTCCAGGCAGCCTGATGTCCAGGCAGATGCCATTTGGAATTGCGCTTTTAAAATTAAACATAGAGCATGCAAAACTTGAGCTGTATTTGCTGCTGCAGGTGCTGCCATGATGAGCTTTGTGCATATTTAGGCACTGCGTTGCATTGGATGGAATCATAATGAGTTAAACTGTGTTTCCTGATCCCAGTGCTCCCTAACAGAGGTGGTTCTTCAGCAATGTTAGAGCTCACACTTCAGGAAGGAGAATGAGTTCAGTCTTCCCTGCTTCCAGGATCTCCCACAAGGTCCAGGAGTGCAAGGCAATAATGAGCAAGGAAGCATCTGGGCCATGTCATGCTGCAACGTCAGCAAGAAAGGGGCTGCTCTGCAGCTTGCATGGATTCATGTCTCATCCTTTTCCCCCTTTAAATCTTTCCTCTCTGTTCTTTTTTCAAATCATGATCCTCTGCTTAGACACTCCTGAAGAAAACCCTTATTGCCCTACGTACGTATTTCCTGAACTTCCTGAAATCCAGCAAAAACCTGAAGGTACCAGAAGCTTAGTCAGAGTATCTGTTGTCTTGTGCTTTGAGTTAACTGTACTATAGCAGCATAGCATTAACTAGATTCAGGTTCTAGATTTCTATAAT
This sequence comes from Nothocercus julius, assembly GCA_013398735.1. NCBI lineage: Eukaryota > Metazoa > Chordata > Aves > Tinamiformes > Tinamidae > Nothocercus > Nothocercus julius. Next base: position 1,722,344 of record VZSV01000159.1, read on the forward strand.
CTATTTGTTATGCTGACTGAGAATTCAGTTACCCCAGTATACCTTCTTGTATGATGTTTAAAATAATTAAGTCCTTCTAATCTGTTTTAAAATATGATGCCATTTACTGTAATATGATTAAAGTAGGCATTAAAATCTTATGGCAATAGGAAATTGGGGGATGAAACAGTACCTCCACTTCACTGTGGATAGTCTCAAAATCCACTGCTTTTCTCTGCTGCAGAAGACAATCCTTATTCTCCTACATACCAGTTTCCTGCGTCTACTCCTAGTCCTATCTCTGAAGGTAATGATCAAGGACCATATATATTTTTCTGCGCAAATGCTGCCTTGTCCATTTATTTTTTTCCCTGGAGTTTTTTCTAGTTGCTGAGCATTATGCTGCCTCCTAATGATTTGCTGCACTCTAAGCATTGCCTTGACCGTGTGATGCCTTTCTGGCTTTGCAGTGCTCCTCTGGCTTTTTAACTAGACTTTGACTAATGCTAAAGTCCTGGAATTTGCTTGGTTTTATGTGCTTAATCAGTTGTATTTAGCCATGTGTGTGCAGTGATTACCTAACATGCCTACATGCTGACTTACACATAAAGACAAGGTTTAACTGAGATTCTCCTGCCCTCCTCTTGGATCAATACATTTCTTTAATTATTCACTTCTGCTTTTTAATGTTAACACAGAATTAGGGACAGACCCAAAATGCCACAGAAGGCTATTGGAGAATGGGTTGCTTGCTTCAGTGGGTTTTGGATCAGTCCCTCAGTATAATCTTTTAGAAGAGAGGTAGCTTGGTAACGTGCTTTCAGGGTTGGCCTTAGGCGCACTGCCGTATCTAGGCAAGGACTGAATTTGACAGTCTCGTTGGCACACCCGGTTTACAACCTGAAATAACACCTTAGCCTTCTCAAGTGCTCAGCAGATTCTTTAAATCCATTAAGTTTTGCATTCATGTTTCAGGGATAGTGGAGAAGTATTTACTGCAGCGATAATCCTATAATTATGTGTAGATGTCCATAGCTGTGAAAACACTAGCATAGGAGAAACATTGGCGTCTGCTGCACACATTGGACAGACAGCAGCTTCCTGTTTGGGAAGTTGCTTTTGGTCTTTTGGTACTGCTTTGGATACTGCAGTTTAGGAACTTGCCTACTTAGCCTGTGCCTCAAGCCATCCCTGGTGAGACTATTAAGTAACTGTTTCAGTCCTTGTGTTAAGCATCTGGTGGGTACGGAGAAGGAAAACATGCAATATGGCTTCCAGCTGAGATGGTCAAGAAGACTAGGGGATGGAAGGTGCAGTTCACTGTTAAAATGAATGTGTAATGATGTTATACAGATATCTCAGATATCTGCTCGTTTCTTAGTGAAACCTGAAGGTGAAGAGTCCTGCCCTGCGAATCGTAAATGAAATGTAAATTAGTTTCTGTTGGCAGAATGATATGTGGGTTTGGATGTAAGAGGATCAAAACACCTCCATAACTGGTGATAAAGAAGTTGTTTACAGTGATTCAGTTTTCTCAGTCATAGTGAAGTCCTTTTTACTCTTGTCTGAACTAATGTAGTTTGCTATAAACCAATTATGTTAGTACATTAGGAGTCTGATTTCCCATAAATATCTTCTGTGCATTTATAAATACGCAGATGAAAGTGATATGTTATTTTTAGCTATTTGAAATTTTATTGGACCAAACACTTGTACTTTACTATCACTACACTGGGAAATGTTTTACTCTCTAATATCTGCTTGGATTCTTTCCTCGATAAGGATTCCAGAATGCTTGACGTTGTAAATGAGTTGGAGTTCATGTTTAATGTTTTGAAAACCTTTCAAAGCCATATATTCAATCACAAAGTGTTTGTACAGAGATGTGCTCAAGTTTTGTACAATCCAAACGTCAGAGTTGTGTGTGTTTTTTTGTTTGTTTGTTTGTTTGTTTTGTTGTTTTTTTAATGGATGGATACATAGGATTTCCTAGAAACATCAGTATTTGGGCTTCTCTCTAAAATATCTGCAGAGTCTAAGGTGTTGAGATCTAGAGATTTGGGCCAATCCTTAAACCAGTGACTTTTTTTGCAGATTCTCTAGGAGCTGCAAGAGAAATGACTCTCTGTACAAAAGAATTAAATTTAGAAACTATGAATTTGTGTGATTCCCACCTCTATTGAGGAAGCTCTCAAAGATGGAATGCAAGTCTAAGAGCTAGGATATCTTTTACTATTCATCTCTGATTTATTCTTCGGTCCTTATTGTGTCATTACAGATTTCAGTGTTTCAGTACTCCCTGCTGTAATATGGGAAGACATACAGTAATTCCTCTTCATAAGATAGAAAACATTATACATGTTCTCCTTGTTATTGTAGATATTAGGATATTTGCAATTGGAAACTAATACTTACCTGAAGTGCATTTTTTTCTATATGATACTCTTGTCCAAATGATGAGCTATAATGAATATATACATTTTACTTCAAGTAAGTAAATAATTTTGTTCGTTTCACCAGCACAAAAAAAAAATAAAAAAAGAAAAAAAAACAAAACAAAAAAAAAATCCTGAGACATGAATGGCTTTGAAGATAATTTTTTGAAGATGTATTTGTTGGGATATGTCCTATGTGTAGAGACAGTTTTGTGATACACTGAATATTATGCTATCTGAAAAAAACAAATCTTTTATACAGGAATATAAGTCAACTTTCTCAACAATTCTGTATAGTAACATTAAATATGTAATTGTTTGTTTTCTGTCATTTGGGTCTAAAATGTGGAAATTGGCCTGAAAATAGATCTTTACAATTATTTAGCCTGAAGACTGTAATAGGCACTGTCAAGTTAAAAACCATGTGTTTGGAGCTTAAACCTTCCAATTCTTTCAGCAAGAGAACATGGCAGAGGATTGAGAGAAATTAAGAGCTCTCTGAGCCTTTCTGAAAGGCTTGTTTCAGGCCATGAGCGTCAGTTCAGGTTAGCTGTGTTATCCCAAGTAGTCTGCCTAGTAGAGGAAGATAGGTGCAGGAGTGCGATAGCTCACTGATGCCCTTCAGAGAGAAGTTGAGATTTTTTTCAGTGATTGATTGATGTTACTTCTTTAGTCCTTTTTGTTTGTTTCTTTGTTTTTCATTCAGGTTTCTTTGTATATTTTGCTTTTCTGTCTCTTTATGCCTGGAACTTTTAGTTGTTTCTTCACAGACACGTGAAGATCTCTGTGGATAAAGTCACTAATCTCTCCGGGCCTCGTCTGTGAAATGCAGGTGGTAAAGCTTCCAACCTGCCACCCTGTTTTGGAGCACATCTGTCTTTGGAGCTTGGAATGAGGAGTAAATAATTCCATAGCACAAAGCTTCAGTTTGATCTTGGAAGCAATATAGCTTGGTAATGCAGTGCAACACTCACTGTCAGTGAGGGGAAGTTACTCAGTGTGGAGTCCAGGCCACACCATTGAGTTGCATTATTGCTCGCTGGTTTTGAGCTGCTTGAGTATCCCTAGTGCTTTCTGTAGATTTGTCTTTCCTGTTTAAAATGTAAGCTCATTACCCTGTGTCCCGTGCTCTAGATGTTGCTGCTTGAGCAGGGGGGTTGGACTAGATGATCTCTAGAGGTTCTTTCCAACCTTAACCGTTTGGTGATCAGAACAAGAACAGTCTCTTGGTGCAAGTCTTCATGTGTGTTTCACACCAGGGACATTATCTGCACTTAAAAGAGAATCTGAGTGGGTGAGTGAACATATTTAATACAAGGAAGAAGGCCCAGTGATTATCGTATGGGATTGGGAGCAGGTTTCTTCTGCTCTATTACTGTGTCTGGCACTTAGTAGGTTATTTTAGGCAAGTACTTTGGCTTTTAGGTACTCAATTTATCTTTCAGCTTTTGATAAAGCAGATCTAATAATAGTTGCAGTGGAGGAGTTTTGTGATAAAAAGTGATTTTTTTTTTTTTTTTAAATGCTTCAAGAGCCCAGGGAAAGGTGTTAGTGCAAGTACTATATTAATATTTATGTGTTATCTAAGAATTGTTTTTAAGTACAATTTAAACCTCATTCGGATTTTCTTTTTTAGGATCCTCTCTTTATTGTAAGTATTGAATATATATGTCTGAATTCATGGCCAGTGTATTAGCAGAAGAAACGAGAAAAGTCTCTGGTGTTTCTTCTTCAGGGCTTTTTCAACTCACTTGCAAAATGCTTCTGTCTTTCAGATGAGGATTCTGATTCATATTCTCCTCGTTACTCCTATTCTGAGGACAGTAAGTAATTCACTTTTCTTCTTCAATATCTCAAACTGAAAGGGCAAGTAAAGAATGTTTTTATCAGCTTCCTGTCCAGTTCACCAGCATTTCTATATTTAACTTATTCTGCAGCAAGAACCCAGCCTTCAGTTCCCCGCTCGCGGAGTGAGATGGACAATATTGACTCAGAGAAGGTTTTTAAGAGATCTGCTACTTTGCCGCTGCCAGCCCGTACTTCATCACTGAAATCAACCCCAGAAAGGTGACGTGAATCAGGATCTATTGGGATCAGTATTGTGAGAATCTCTTCCAGCTGTGAATTCAGAAAGAAACAAAGAGGCAAAAATTAATTTTACAACAAGGGGACAAATATGCAAAAGTCAGGTTCACAGCTAAAGCTCAACCTGTGGGGAGGATGTGGATATACTGTAACTACAACTCTTCTAGTAGGCACCAGGGAGCTCCTCTGTTGTCACGGCTCAAAGTCCAGCGGTGTCTGCCTTTTTCAGCAGGCATCACCCTCTCTGGCACATAGCTGGTTTCCTGTCTGGGGTGAGCAGTGTTCCCTGTGTGTCGTGTCTGTGCAGGGCCTCCCACAGCACAGGCACAGTGGAAGCTCTCAGATCCGTGTGGCACCATGGAGGTGCCTTAGAATATAAGCAAACAGCAGTAGTTATGGAAGAGGAGAATTTTTGTTTAGCTTGAGTCTTGGTAGGAATATTTTCCATTTCCATCCTTAAGAACCACCCATGTGGATTTTACTGGAAGTGGGTTCTAGTTAGCTGTATTAATTCCTATCTTTCAAGTTGACTTCCCTCTTTTTTTGTTGTTTGTTTGTTTGTTTTGTTTTTTACTGGTATTTTAAACTTCTTTGTAAGAGTAGTGAATACATTTATCAAAAGGAGGGAAAGCAAAACAGCTATGAATACTTTACATACTGCTCAATTCTCCTAGCTTTTAGACTACTCCTCTCTTCATTTTCCGCATCCTCTTACGTGTTGCACTTACTGCCTCAAATGAAGAATGCAGTACTTTGAGACTGCCAGTTCAGGGAGCATCTCAGACCACTACATCAGGAGACCAAGTTTGCTGACAGAACAGCTCTTCCTTGCACACCAGTCGAATGCATAGTACCCTGGCCCGCTGAGAACACTCTTATGAGTGAAAGGATTAGAATAATTAGTTCTTCCTGTTACTTAGTGATAAAACAACAATGTTTCACCAGGGAGATGTTTCTCTACAGCTGGAATATTTGTGCAGTCAAGTTAGATCTAAGCAGCAGAAGGCAACCTCCTTGAAGTCCCTACAGTGTTTGTGGGCCAGTCATGCTGGCTGTCATCTTGCCATAATGAAAACAAAGAATTAGTCAGCTGTGTCTCTCCAAAGCCAGTGGAGAAAGCTGAGCATCTCAGTGGGCAGCTTCGTCCTATACTAAGTCAGTAGGGTAAGTGCAAGGAAGCGTGGGGTTCAGTTCAGATGCCTCACTTTTGCCTGGTGAATGCTACGTGAGATAAATCAACAAACCAGTGCCAGTCAAGGGGACCGTATTAACAGCAAGTTCTGAATTAGTTGCCAGCATGGGTATGGGCAAGGTTAAATGACCTGATTTCTGGGCTTTTACAAAGGCATTGATTGTTCTGCATAACGTGTTTAAATATACTACTTTTCAGGGAGGAATTGGATGTGATAGGATGTGAACCCTGAATACTTTTTGACTAATACTGTCTGAAGAGTGCCTGTGTGGGCATAGCACAAAATTTTGTCAGTTTGAATTTAGTGCACTGTTCTTAGCCATTTTTATATATACTATTCTGAGCTAATTGGTTCACATACCTAGAAAAGGCCACGTCACCCCACCATATGGCCAAAACAAAGAAGCTCAACCTGGGTTCAGCTCAAAGTTTGGACCTGCTGGCATTTGTGAGTTTGTCTGAAGCCCCTTGCAAATCTGTTTCCCATAGTGAAAGATGTGGAGGTTTGGCAGTTCATTAGGAGTACTTGGAGGAACCCCCCTCTCTCTTTCTGTGACTTCAGCAGCTGAGCCACATCAAACTCCACCTGCTATAAATAAACAAATGTATGTCCAGAGCCCTATTGGTCCGGTTCCTCTTGCAGCATGTTTCCTTCCTAGATTATAAAAAATTCCCTGATTAAACCAGGATTAATGGGGGATGGTGCCTGTCAAAGGCAAGTGCTTGTCTCCATGGAAACCACTGTTTTTGGGGCTAATTGGTTTTTCTTTCCTCAGGACTGACTGGGAGCCTCCTGACAAAAAGGTGGATACTAGAAAATACCGTGCAGAGCCCAGGAGCATTTATGACTATCAGCCAGGAAAGTCCTCGGTTTTGAACAACGAAAAGATGGTAATGTTTTTTTTTGTCCTAGTCTGTGCCTTGATCCTGTGGTTGTAGTGCACTCCCCAAGTGCTTGTTCAGTCCCATTCCGATAGGATTCCTTATGCTTACGTTACTGTGTATTTCCTATATATTTTGTTCTGAAACTGTTTTGCATAACTTTTAACATTGTCGTTCTCTGTAAAGCAAGGTCCAGGAAGTGTGAGAGGCTTTTTTTTTTTTTTTTTTTTTTTTTTTCTTTCCTTTTTGGGTGTGCTGTTTTCTGTGTTAAGTATGGATCACTAACTCTAGTTTTTAATCCATGTTTAACACTGTGACCTGTCAGCAGCTGTTTTGCCAGCTGTACTTTATCTAGGGCACAGCATTAGTTGATGTAGCAAGAAGGCATTATGTAATGAAGTAGGCGGGCTCAGTTTCTATTTCTATTCCTCTTATGTCATTGCCTTTAAACCCTAAACTAATTTTTAAGCTGCCCATACTGTGCCCCATGGGGATACCTGCTGAGGTGCTTTAAGAAATGCAGTCTCCCCTCAGCTGCCCTGTTCCTGTGTTGGAGCTCACCACTTCTGTGGCAGGGCTGGAGGGTCTGAGTATGAGCTGGCTCCATAGCTACTCATAGCTAACCTGGAGTATTAACTGAGCTGGCACCAGTTTCAGTTTGAGTTAATAAGCAGTGCTGTGAATTGCAGCAGCCAGGGGACATACAAAAGTCCCATTCTCCAGGCTTGGCCGAGGATGCTTGGCAAGGGCAAGGCAAGGAGGTGGTGCTAACCGCATCAGCCCGTCCTGCATAAGTGACCACAGCTTATTTGAGGTGTTCCTCAGTGGAACAGATGTGACACTGCAAGTGCTGGAAAATACTGAGTGAGGTGGTTACTGAATGAGTTTGGTACCTACAAATGTGATTGTTCTATATGGAGCTTAATTTGGAGGGCTCAATATGAAGGACCATCTGACTGTGAGATTCAGAGTACAGACTGGATTCCCTGCATTAACAGCTCAGACATTGATCTGTCCACAGGGTAGTGAAGGAGTGGTCCTGAAAAATGTAACATGGATTTTTTTTTTTTCTGAAACACGAGAGTGAACTGAAAATTAAATCAGTAGAAATACAGAATCAAGTCTGATCTGGGACATGGTGTTAGTGCATTAGTGTTTTTTCCTTTCCTCCAAATACAACCGAAGTCCATTACTTTTTAAAGATCATGCAGCCAAATTCTCTTCACACCTATATCACTTCATGGGGTTCAAAAAGTCCCTCCTAATCAGGGTGTGATCCATTGCCCATTGAAATCAGCAGTGGTTCTCTCTGAATTTCACTGGGCATTGCCTCAGCCCAGTAAAGAAGGGCCAGTGAGGAGTGGTTTGAACACGCTATCACAGCTCCAGTCCTGCTGTCAATCCTTGAGAGAGATTTCTGATGATTTCAGTGACAACTTTGTCTCATAGAAAACAGGATTAAACCTTGTGGCAAAAGGTCTGCTTCATCGGTGCGCTCGAGCCTTTTTGGAAGGTCTGACATAAGTAATGGTACTGTTCACATGTTCAGACCTCATCAGGTTTTCAACTGAGCTCTTGAGTCTAAAAGCCACAAGCAGGACCATGACCAGGATAACTGAGAAAAGTTCTACAGAGCTCATCTAAGATAAGAGGGTACTAGAGCTCTGTTAAGTTATATTTTGAGCTTTAATGCAAAATCATAGTTCATAGACATGGAAGAAAAGGTCTTGAAATAGTGGCTTCATGTTCTCTATCAGTATCATGAAATGCCACAGTAATACAGTGTAATGACTAGTTCTTGCTTCATTTTTCTGAGGAGGTTCTATGAGCTGCAAGAGATTCATGAGTATCTCTTGGCAATCACACCCAGAACTCTGATTATCAGGCGTCTGATCCAAAACCACTGCAAAGAAGAGCCTTTCATTAATGTCAGAGGGCTTTCTGTTATAGTCAGTACACTACAGTGGTATGATGAGTAATTTTAGTCAGAAGGTAATAAATTAAAAAATGGAGGTGTTGTTTCTACTTCGGCTTTGAGAAATGTCCAAATATTTCTGTAGGCCCTTAGAGATCAAATGTGATGGCAACGGTTCATTTTTCATATCTAAGCATTTCCCCTTTTCAAGCATCAAATCCGAGCCTTTTTGCTAGAGCATTTGTGCGTGTGTGTGTGTGTGTGTGTGTGTGTTTGTTTGTGTAAGCGCAGGGCACCTAGCAAAGCGTGGGGCTGTTGGAAATTTCCCCCTGCTCCCTTGCCTCAGTAGCTCCATCACCCTAAGATTTGTTGGCGGACACTTATTTTGAGTCCTTGGTGTCTGTGTGTCTCATCACATGTTGAGATGGGGCAGTTGCACCAGTGAGAACTGGTTTATTGAACATAACATATTTATACTTCTAGTGTACTGAGAACCATTATATCTCGGGAGAGGTACACAGAAATGCAGGAGTTAACTAGGTATTTGTTGGGGAGTGGCACCTTATAAAGCTGAGGCATGGACTTTACTCTCTTACGTCCGTATCACCGGTAGTGGTGTTAAGCAGCTGCAATTGTTTCAGCTATTTGTGTTTCATAAAACAGATATTATGAACAAAATGGAAATTTCTTTTCAACTGTACTGTTATCTGTCCTGTCTGGTTTTCCTTCATTTTGGTTTTGTCTTGACTCTCTAACATTTATTTGTGAAGAAACCAGTTATTTCGTCTCTGTACCCATCCCTTCAGAGGTCTTTCAGGAATGCACTCGTTCTGATTGTGTCCCCTTTGATTCAGAAAACCACCTTTCACTCTGTTTGCAGTGTGAAGAACAGAGTTTCTCACATATTCATGTGCTGTTAGAGATGCAGTATTTTGCATCTATCATGCAGTATTTAATTCAGGTCTTAAAATACATTTTTTTTTTTTTAAAAAGAAATCTCTATCTGGCCAATTAAAGATTAAAGAAATGTTTGAAAAGAAAACTACATGCAGCTTTGTATTTTTGTAATGAAAATGTCTACCAGTGTGACTAGGGGACTGGTGGAGTCCGAGCTCTTTCCTTGAGTCGCCCCCACGATGCTGGGTAAGCTGCATAATCTCTTGTGTGCGTCTCCTGGTCTGTAAAATGGAATCCGTTCATATTCACGTCTCTCACAATGATGCCATTAGGCTTAACTGGTGTTTGCAAAGCAGTTTATGGCCTTTGTGGGAGAGGTCCTTTAGAAATTCCAAATTATAAAGCTAAATTTCCACAATTCAAAATGAAAACCATAGAGTCTGCATCTCTAACAGTCCCTTTTCTGTGTATTCTTTGCATAATGTTATACTTCTCTTTCTTCCATTCCCGTCACCAATTCCTTTAGACTCGGGATATAAGCCCAGAAGAGATAGATTTAAAGAATGAACCTTGGTATAAATTCTTTTCGGAATTGGAGTTTGGGAAACCGGTAAGTTTGAGAGCTGCAACGACCAATCAAGTCATCCTGCCTTTTTTAACAATTGTCACATCTCTTTGCTAAGTCCCAAACCTGGAACCAGCTGCCCCGCTCATTTAAAAATGTGGTTATCCATACTTGGTCCTGGTGCTGAGGCAAAGCACTCTTCCATGAAGCCATTTACAAACTTTCCTGACCTAACAACCAAATGGACCAACAAGGCAATATTTTTCACATGCCATAGTTCGGTCTGCCCTTCATTGTTAATGGTAGCAGTAGTGCCCCGTTCTCATTAATGATAGTTCCCTTTCAAAATGCTTGTTCTCTCTTTTCCTAGCAAGAGCCAGGAGAACTGCTAATTCCCTACTAGGTAGCATGGAATCAAGGAACTTTAAAACATTAAATTTATTTCTTCCTACCTTTGGCTTGTAAACTGTAGGCCAGTAATTTCTAGCTATCTGTAAACTGCTCGTGACCCTATTTCCTACTCCTTTCCTTATACTTATAGCTGCCTGTCATCCACATGCCAGGTCTGTGTTAAATAGCCCCGGCCATCCTCTGAAAGGAAGAGGCTGAGAGCTGCGTGCTTTCCTTTAAAATGCACCTGCATTGCCCTGTGTGCGAAGGGCACCCTGCTTTATCTTTTTCTGGACTGAGAAATTAAAGCTTACTTATTTGATAGAGCAGAGAGCATTTTGGGAGAGGAACATATCAATGGACAGAGCTGCTGGAAGAAAATGTTCTAAGGGACTTCTGTAGCATTTTATGGCCTGGCTCTCACTAGTTAAACAGTATTAACTTCATTATTAAATACTGTTGTCTGCTTTTATTGCAAAAGTGTGTCAGTATCAGCTTCTTACATTTATTCAAGTGTGAAACTGTTTCCTCTTTCCCCTTGAGGTCAACTGTCAAATACCTTTGCAAAAAAAAACTTTTGAGCATTGCTCAGATTTGCTTGCACGTACAGCAAACCAAAAGTATATTTTAGTATCAGTGTATTTAGTTTTATTTCTACCTTCACAGACTCCAAAGGCAGTTTGATGTGGAAGGGAGAGGGCAGTTTCTGCTTTAAGTTTTGCTGTCTCTTCTCACAGAAGTGGCAAAATTTTTCTGAAAGAAGTTGTGTGCAGAGGCCAGGTAGTCCTTCCTTGTCACAGACCTCTATGTTTTGTAGCTATGAGCCTTCTGCTCCAAGCTTGAAAAAGGAGCTTTGACAACATTTGAGGTTAGACACAAAGTGAGAAGGAACCTGCCTCTCTCTGCTCCTGTGTAACAGTCACACACCCTTGCAAGACGTGAAGATTTGTCATCTCTAGGATGAGGTTCCTTTTCACTGCTTCATGCATCAGAGAAAGCAGAGGGTTTATGCCCTCAGGCATTTCTAAAAGTGAGGGTGTATCTGTTCTTTAGAAGTGCCTGTGCTTTCAGTCACGCAGCCTTGGCCTTCCTTCCGAGGAGGGTGTCTCAGACCGCATTAGCAATCCAGTTCTCTTCCAGCAGAACCTCTGTTTTGGTAGCAAGTTTCCCACCTTTCTCAAGACGCTAATGCTCAGGGTTGCTTTCTTACTGCTTTTACGTTGGATCACCTTCCGTATCCCCTCACCGTATCACCTTCCTCTAGCTCCAAACCGTGCCAGCCTGCTCCCCGATGGGCTCTGTGAGCCCGTGAATACAGCAGGGCTGTTGTGCTTTGACGTTATGCCACGGTACTGGAGCTGAAGATGCAGTCTCAGGATCTGAGATGTCCCTTCCTGTAATCTGGCAGAAATTCAGCAAAGCTCTGTTTAAGCTAAGTCACCAGAGCCAAAAGAGACCCTTTACTCCTTGCTCCCATGCTCATTTTAGCCTTGAGAGGACCAGACTTCTGTGTCCGGCTTGCGGCTAAATGAAGCATTTCAATTTGTGTTTACTAGGGCCTGGGATTTTAAGTAATTCTCTATTTGGCCCAGCTTTTTTACTTTTGCAGCGCTACAGACCTCAGGCGGCCTCCGTGTACCTCAGGTGTACAACTTGTAGGCCTGATTTCCTGTGGTTTTGTGACTTGATTTGCAGTTACATGACATGGCCAGGAACCAGCCTGGGTAAAAGGGAGCACCGGAGTCTTATGAGGTTGTGACTGATGTTCTTTAAACGCCCACGGAAGACCCAGGATGTCACTTTCTGTTGAGCAAAGCGCAGGCGCCAGCCTGGGGCGGATGAAGTGGCACTGCTGACTCAGCACCTCGCGTGCCTCCCTAGGCAGCTCCGTGTGCCCTGCCGACGCGCAGCTGGCGTTTCAGGGAGTTCTAGGTTCGCTCTCTGCAGCAGGGTTGTGTTTTCAGCGCGATGCTGAGTCCCCCCACGCTCACTCTTTCCTTCCTTCGTTCCCTCCTTCCTCCATTCCTCACAGCACCATGAGGGCCGTCCACGGAACTTGACCCACAATCAGGCTGTCCTTTGTCTGCCTTTCCCTGGAGTTGCGGAGACACATTCACAGGGCACGGCCTCCCAGCCCCTTCCCAAGCAGTGCTGAGCGAGCTGTTGGCTCCAAATGGGGAAGGAAGGGGCTGGGGAAAGGGCTGCGTGTCCTGCCTTCTGGCTGCCTGCGTATCTGCAGGACCATCTACCATGCAGAGCAAATATGCTGGGATTTCACAAAGCAGGAGTAAAGTCTCCTTGAGGGTATTAGCGAGGCTTATTTCTGGTGAGATAAGGATATTAGCATGGCATTACTTGGATAGGAATACCAGAGAAAGGAAGGTCTTTAACTTTGAAAAACTGCCCTCCCTTGCTATTTGCACATGCATAAAGCATTAAAATCTTATTTGGAAATCTGAATCTTCATGTGTAGGCTGTGTTGTTAAATATCAATATCTAGTTCCCAAAGTTCCCTGTTTTCCACCCTTTCCACCAAAGCCCCTCACAAACAACCCCCCCCCGCCCCCCTCCAAAGCAGTGAAATAAAAAATAACAACTCTGCATTCTCATTGCCCCACAATGCCAACACTGGAAATTCAGCCATTTGTTCACATGGTATGTATTCAGAGTGTGCTGGGGGTGGGAAGCCTCTTTCCCTTCCCTTTATGAAAGGCCCTTGTTTTACCCTTCCCCTTTGAAAAGAAGAATGAGCAAAGCAAATGATTTTTTTTGACTTTTTTTTTTTTTTCCCCTCGTCCTTTTTCTGTTGGTTGTGTTAAGAACGCTTTAACCACCAGCCTTGGGCTCCCTCTAGAGAGTGCAAAATCCCTAAGCGAATCTTGCAAAAATAAAAATGTCCTTGAACAGCGTTGAGAACAGCCCCTCCCAGACTGCATGCATGCTCCCTTTTGCCTCCTGTGATCTCCTGATAGTTGTGCTATAGCAGATTTATCCCTCTTTCTCTCTCTTTTTCTATTTTTTTCAGTGTTGATGCAATCCCCCTGTTGTACCCTCCCTCTGTTCTAATCCAGTTTCCATATTCTTTGTGATGTCTTTCCTTATCTTCATTTCCTCATTTCCTTCCTCTGCTTTCCATCAGCCTCCAAAAAAGATTTGGGATTATACTCCTGGAGATTGCTCTATCCTTACTAGAGAGGATAGAAAGGTAATTCTGTCTCGTGTACGTTGTACTACAGCATCTAGTATGTATGTATGTGTGTGTGGATATGTTTTTTGTAGCATTGCTTGGTTTTTGTGTGCTTGTGAGTGATTATTTTTTTAATTGGGCTTGAGCTCATTAGCTTAACAATTAAGTAACTAGTAAATTGATTTAATAATTCCTAAAGCATAATCAGCTGTAGTTTAGATTGGTGGTTTTGCTGTCTTGACCTGCAACGATAATTATACTAACAACATATTGCATATTGTTACAGTATCTTTTTTTTTTTTTTTTTTTTTTTTCTTTACAGGTAGGTTTTATAACTTTATGGTTCGTAGAATTAGATTCTAGCAGGCCTGTGCATCTCTTGATCTTAAATGTTGAATGCCTAAAGCAGTTTACCTCTGTAATGATTGAAACGTAATTGATTAATTACTAGTGAATTTCTACGTATTGTCCATACCATCTTTGTCTATTTTTTCAATTAAAAAGTCTTTTTTTTTTTTTTTCAAAATTAACATTCCTTTGGTTTCCCCTAACCCTAAGTGTTATTTTCCCGTTCTTCTTCTCCTTCTTTAACCAGACTGATCTAGAAAAAGACCTCTACCTCTACCAGACTGAGTTAGAGGCAGATTTAGAAAAAATGGAGAAGCTTTATAAAGCACCAGATAAAAAGCTACAGAAGGTATTTCCTATTCTTTTCATGCTGCCAATCCCTGTTTCCAAACTCTCTGCTCTAATCTATTCACTGCTGGATGATTATTAAATGAGGTTGGGATAAATAATGGTTCTGACCGTTCTGACTGCATGGCTTGCTGTGTAGCTGTCAGAAATAATAGAACATGATGCTGAGAATCCGGCTTGAAATCCATTTCAGATACAGTGATTTCCTGTCTCCCCTGCTCCCTTTCAACCTCTCCCCCTGCCCCGTTCCCCCCTCTTAGGGTTTGTTTGGAGTTCGGTGTCTGCAAAAACCCCTCTCTATTTTTCACATGAATAGGCAGCAGCAATCAGCTTAAAATTCTTGGTTGGCGTCACGTCATCATCTCGTGCCTTTCGAGCGTGCTGCCATCTACCCTTCCTTCATACAAGCCCTGCTCTCTGCTAGGAGCTCACGCCTACCCACGATTTGGATATTCTCAGGAGATTTTACACAATTTTCCTTAAGCTGCACCTTGCCGTGGCCTTCTAGGGCAGATTGGGTACTGCTGCTGTTCCCGAGGGCTGCGGGACTATGAAATGATAGATTAATTTGGTAACACACTGTTTTTTTTTCTTTTTTTCTTTTTTTAATTTTTTTTTTTTTTTTTAATACTGTGGTGATTCACCAGGACTTGAAAAAGCTGCTTTTTCAAACCCAAGATTTGCTTTTTCTTCCTACATAGGAAGCCTCAGATAGACAAGGAGAGACCAAATATAGCATTTCTTCCCAAATTGCCTTCAGTTTTTTTAAATAATGTGCCTAAGAAGTGTTAGATGGATTTAAAGCAAGCGGATGAGAACTGGCTTTTGCTATTGAACCTGTGCAGCTGGCATTGCTTCTCTTAAGTAAGGAAACTAGACTGAAAATTGCTTTTGCTATTAGTGCTATGATATTTATTTGAATGCTGAGGAATGTATTGTGCTGCAGAAATGTAATATACCTTTAAAGCAAAGGGGGGCAGTGACCGGTTGGGGGAGAAGCTTGGGGAAATAGTTGTAAGCATGTGTCTCCTGGTCATGGCCCAGCTGGTTATCTTCTTGCTTTTGGCTTTATTCTCAATGACTCATTTGCAGACAAAAGAATAGCGCTGTGAAAGGCATCGGCTGTGTTAAAACCTGTCACTGCCCTGAAGGAGCTCGAGAAAATTGTCGCTTTTGTGCAGAGACATTGACAGCTTAGATTGCATTTAGACTTAAATCTCAATGTCTCCCCAAAACTAATACTCCAGCAATAGATGGGAAATTTCTTATGCAAGGCTTTTCCTTTCTCCTCATGCGTAAGTGTATTTCAATGACTCCTTTGTTTGGGCTTTTGCAGAATGCAGCAGGTGTTGCTCCTTTGGAAACTTCCACAGACCGATCTTCCTAGTAAGTTTTCAAATTGCTTTTTGATGTAATTTTTACAGTCTGAGGGTATGTAGGACAGGGTTGAGGATGTTGGAGAAGAACTGGCTTTGTTTTTTTTGGTGATGCACAGAGAGATGCATGTATAATGAGACTTACGTGTGTGCTTTAGCTGAACCCGAATACATTTGCTCTTTGATCTTGAGTAAAATCTGAAGTGATTACATGAACGACTGCATGGCTAGTTAAGAATTGCTGATTGTGCTAGACAGCATTTTTTTGAAAAACAAATAAACAAGCAAAACTTGTAACTCTTTTTGTGAAATTTACAAATTGTCCCTAAACTCATGCAAATACCATTACTGCCTGGCAAGAACAGAGATTGTTTCTGTTGCTCAGAAACAAATTAAAAATTTAGGTCCTGTTAGAGGTTCCCAGTTACGCATGCCAGATCAGGAGGATGCTGTTAATGAAAGGCAATGGGAGTCTAGCTTCCAGGAAGGGAAGAGCAGTAGTAGCACCAATATTTCTCAGAAATATAATGTGGTCCTCCTTTTGTGGAGAAACAGGTCATGAGCAGCATACTCTGTCTGAACCTGTAAATGGAGAAAGCTGGTTTTGAAAGGGGAAAAAAAAATAGGGCCAGATTCTGAGCTGTGCTGAGTTATAGGAGCTGGGGAGCCCCTCCTGCTCCCTTTAATTGGACTGGACACTTAACGGTCCTCATGGCACAGTGATCCGCTCTGCACGAGAGCATTGTCAGGAAAAGCGTGTTGTCCTCCAGATGTCCATTAAAATCACATGTGTTTGCCTCCCCTCATGGTTTGCCCTAGAGGTCTCCTGTACTTATTCAACTCCGTTCCCTTCTGTCTTTATTCATTTTGCAGGAAAACCAGCACTGTTCTCATTTGTTGGCTGTCTCATCCCTATAAATCCAATGCTCCTATGACTTTTTGGTTTAGTTTTTGGGAAAAAGAGAGCAAAATAATAAAAGGAAATCTCAGAGATTAGTTTAAGATCCTAATCCCTGACTGCCCTATAGGGGTTACAAACCTTGTGAATCTTGTTTTTGCTGGGCAGACTAGGTTTGCTCCTCTGGGTGGAAGTCATTGTTGCTCACCTGCTTCACGTGCTTTTGCAGACTGCCTTAGTCTCACACCATACTGATGAGGAAGCAGCCGGTGATGGGGCTCTGCCCCATGCCTCCTCTCACTCCCCTAGGTGTTTGCTCAAAAGAGGAACCCTTTGGTTTTTAATGAGGAGAGCAGAATGCTTCTACCTCCCAGGAGAGGAAGCTCAGGGGAGCTGCTATTCCCTGCAGCAACTGGTTGGGATTCTTCAGGATCCTGACAGAGGCACTGGGATAACCCATATAAGACAAAATAGCTCTGTACATATGTCTCTGACTATTGCCTAGTTTGAAAAAGTGACACTATTACTCTTTTCTTTGGTGCTGTTTTTCATTAGCTATTTTAGCCAGAAAGTAATTTGTGGCTCTGCGCTCATATGACCTGATTTTCTTTGTCCAGAAACTGAAATCTTTTTGATCCAGACATTATGTAATTCCACCCCCATAACCAGTCCGATGATGTATTTCAAAGCTTTGTGTTTATCCTGTAAGCATAGTATCCATCCAGCATAACCAGATGCATTTACAAATTTATCCTCACACAAGCACGCATAACCACAAGCACCTCCACACTCAAATTTGAATCACCAATGGACATCAGGAGGTAAAACAACTTTCAAAATGTTTTCCATGAATTGGCAAATGACCCATTTAAAAATTTCTACATTTTACAGCAGCCATGCTATGGCCCCAGAATGGCTTTGTGTGTAAGACTATATCTTATTCTGAAGAGCCTTTCTGAGGATGAACAAGACCTGGTAACAGATGAATCGGGTCTTAGGAAAACACTGTTGGTTTGATTGCTCAGCAAGTCTTCTGTAGCTGGAAAGGCCATTTATACTATGGCAATTCTGGTTATGTTTTTATAGAAAACAACTCCAGAAATCAGATGTAGGACCTTAGATTCATAACTGAGGATTCATAACTGTGTGCTTAGGTTCATAACTGAGGAAAGGAATTTGTAATAAATATATTCAGTTTATAAAAGCCTAACAAATTACAGTTGTGTCTGTTTTTAATATGCACCTCAGAATCCAGCATTTTGTTTGTATGTGTATAAGGTAGGCTTAGAATTCAGGGTTCTGTTTCCCTACAGAAAAGGCTGAGGCAAAGGTGAACTAAAGAGCTGTGCCCTCCTGGGAATCTTCTTGCAGTAGTGTCCATAGTGTGATACTGCTGCTTCCTTGCACCTTACTGGTGGGCTCGGAGAAGTGCCCTGGCAATCTTGACCTCTCAAGTTAGCTGGGAGGCTCAGTTGGTTGAGGTGGCCTCTTGGGCAGTTGTGCTTTGTAACCAAGAAACTGGCATGACCTGTGCATAGGGAGAGAGGAGCAGGAGCTGTAAGATGTATCATCTGCTTGCAGCTAGCCACTGAATTCCTGTGGATCTGTAGGGAAAGCATGCACCTGCTCTATGACGCTTGTTTTCTCATTTAAAAAAATAAGAGGAATGCTTTCCTACCACCTATTTCCTGCAGGACTGAGCTAAGACAGTTCCCTTAGGTGGAGAATGCTAGGGAAGTGCAAACCCTAGAACAAATTTGCAGTGTAATCATTTCCTCTTCTTTCGGCTGTTCTGCCAGCCTGACGCATCTGTTCCTTATGCACAGTCCAGCCTGGCTTTGTAGATGTGGTTTCTTTTTGCTTTTCCTGATGCTCTCAGCAAACAGAAGTAACCCACTGATATTCTTTTCCCCTTTTTCGTGTTTTGCAAACTGTTCACCAACTCCACGTATCCACCCAGCTACCAAGCAGTGAAGCGAGAATCAGAATTTGCACCGGGGGACCCGGCTGCCTTGGAGAATGAAAGGCAGATTTACAAGAGTGTGCTGGAAGGTGGAGATATCCCTCTGCAGGGGCTGAGTGGTCTTAAGCGACCTTCCAGCTCTGCTTCCACAAAAGGTAGGTCAGCAGCCTACACTAATCTCTGTCCTCCGTTGTACTCAGGGTGTCAAGAGCCAGGTGATACAGGGCAAACTCCTGCAGGGTTTGGAGTCCTGCTCAAGGTGACTGAGGTTTCCTCCATCCTTCCTCTTTGCTGTCTCAAATCTCCCCTTCTTTTCCTACTCAGCCCGACATGGGCCAATATCCTTCGTGCCCCCTTTATCTGATCCAGGTTCCTCTTCCCAGCAGGGACCCGCTCTCTCCATTCAGCACGGCAGGCACCTGCCACTATTTCCCCACGCCCTCATGCTCTTCCTCTGGGCTGCTCAGTCCTGGCCTTGCTCCCCACCTGCTCCCTTGGCCTCATCATGCCAGAGCCCTCGCTGCCTTTTCTGCTTTTCCCAGTGCAGTATCTCAGCAGGACTCACCACGCCTGCTGGCCTGGCTGCCCTTGCGTAGCTGGCACCATGGGCCGAGCAGCCTCCTGCCTCTGAGGGGTGTGCAGGGCACTGGGCTCTGCCACCCTGGCAGTGGCCTTGTAGTCTGAGAGGGAGCAGGGCAGCAGAAACTGCTGCGTTCTCCTCCCGCTCCTGCCCCCATCTCTGAGCCAATTTCATCCTAAAAATGGCCTGAGATGAGGAGAAGCCTGGGGATGGAATGCGCTGGGTTTCTGAGCTGCTCTCCCTAAAAATAGCGTATCACACCAAAAAGGTCTCTCTCTGTCTCCATCTTCCAGCTGTTTTTTAGCATTTTGTCAGGCCTGTAGGGCAGGGAGTCAAACTGGATCTGAACAAAAAAAAAATCTCTTACAACAACTACTGTTCCCAAAATTACAATTGAACCTGAATGGTTATTTTGATATTTTATTTTGAAGTCAAATCAGAGATAAACCTAAAAAAAAAGCCTGCAGTTACAGCTGAATCCAGACTGGATCTGACCTGAGAAGTGTCCTGTTTTAACTCACTGATTTTTAAAGTAAATGTGGCCCAACCACACAGTCTGGAAAAGACTCAGCTTATTCCTAGTATGGGGAATCTCTAAGCAGGCAGCTTTTGGGCAAGGCCAGCTGAGGGGGCCTAGCACAGTCTGCCCTTGATATCTTTCTCCCTCCCAGGAATAATCTCTTTGCAAGCATTGCGGTGAGACCATAGTGGGTGTGATTACAAGCTCGGTATTAAGCCCTTTTTGCAGCATTAGTGCCTCTGCATTCTTGCTAACACCCTGATGCTTCCCAGCATTGAGGTGCCCTTCTCCATGGTGCCACAGCTTCTCTGGAAGCTGAGGATACTTAGCACTTTCTAGGATGGTACCTTCAAAGTGCTTCTGGCCTGCTTCTGGCCATGCATCTCATTTTAGAAATATTAGCAGCACTCACCTACTCCCATACGAGCAGCTTGTTGTGCACTGTCTCTCTGCTTTTCTTTATTTTATTTTTTTTGAATGTTGCTTTTAAAAGTGCATTTTATGAAATCCAAGCATGTTTTCTCTCCTTTTTTCAATAGCTTTCTAGCATTTAAGCTAACAGGTTGTATTTATTTTATTCTGCATGCTTACCAGTGGATCGTAAAGGTGGGAATGCTCATATGACTGCACCCTCTTCAGTTAATAGCCGAACCTTTAACGCTAGTCATACTGGTATGTTAGGTCACGCATGTAGACATAAGAAGCCTTTATCAGCTGCAAAAGCCTGCATTACTGAAATCCTCCCTTCTAAATTCAAACCCAAACTAGCAGCCACAGCTGCTCTTGTGCAGGACAAGAAGGGTATCTTGCTGTCTCATGAGAAAGCTCAAAGCTGCGAAAACCTTCGTAGCTCCGTTGCCTTGTTTGATAATAAAAAAGCTTTCATGGTGGACCTAGGGGAAGGCATAGAAAACATGCTGATGAAGTCAAAGCAGGAGTATGCCATCAAATCGGGCAGTACCATGAGCCTGCAGGAATATGGCACCAACTCCAGGAAAGGCTACCTGTTCCCTGCCTCCAGGAAGAGTGGAATGGAGTTTACCATGCTGTATAAAGACATGCACCAGATCAACAGGTCTAGGATCCATCTGGACACAGTCTCCTCCTGCAGCGTGAGGGATATTGCATCTCAGTTTGAGAATGAGGTGAAAGATAGGATGGAGCACAGTCTTGGCCAGGGGAATTCAGAGCAGATCCCCAAACACACAGTTTCCTCTCGTATCAGTGCCTTTGAGCAGCTGATCCAGAGATCGCGATCAATGCCCTCGCTTGACTTTTCCATTGGACAAGGCAAATTTCCCACTTCTCTTCAGTCTAAAACTTGTCTGAGTTCTGCCTACTCTGCAGAGTCTGTCCTGGATTTGCCAAAACCCCTTCAAGAAGAGAAGGATGCTGCCAGCTTGGCAGATAAATCCTCCCGCTCCTGCAGCAACGTGGAGGACACAGCTTCAGATGTCAGTGATGCCATCCCTGTGGACACACTTTCAGCTTGCACAGATGAGATAGATCTCCTCTCAAATGCATCCAATGACAGTGGCGGCAGTAGCAGCAACCTCAATGGGCCTCAGAAATATAAAATCAACAGATGCAAAGGCACATGCCCAGCTTCCTACACCAGGTTCACTACCATCCGAAGGCACGAGCAGCAGCAGTCCTCCAGGAACCCTGATTCCAAAGGGGATGTCTATGGGGACAGACCCATGCTCCCCAGAAACGTCTACCTAATGAGCCCTCTCCCCTTCCGATTGAAAAAACCCTTCCACCACAATTCCAGGAGGACTCCACCCCTGGACTGCCCAGGAACCCCGTCAGCGCCCAGCCCCGAGAGCCCAAATGACCCCGTACAGCTGCAAGGCAGCGTCGGAGCCAAGAGTCACTGCTCCCAGCACGGACCGTGCTTCCAAAGCAGGCCTCTAGCCCCCGAGCGCCTGTCCTCCTTTGACATTGTGGAGAAGCTCAGCCACTTCCCCCCGGCGGGAGGCGGCAGAGAGAGCTTCCTGGGCTGGGCTGCTGCTCCTGACTCCTTTAACAATGGCAACCCTGTTCCATGTGCTCTCTATCCCAGCTTGGACAAAAACAACAACCCGCAAAGTGAACTTGGGACATACCTAGGAGGTGGCTTTTTGTGTTCTTTACTGGTGTCCCTTCATCTGTCTTCTCGCTTTCCTTTCTCCTCCCGTTTCCTTCACAGCCCCTGCATTTTTATTCCCCACCTTTGCATCCCTTGACTCTCTTTGTTTTTTTTTCCAGTATGTCTAACATCTTTGCGTGTCTTGCTGAGAATTTATGTTCAGGACTTGTTAACAGCTGCACTTCTGAGAAACGATTTCCGCTGCCTTTCTAAACGCATCAGGCACAGTTTGTCTCAAGCAACTCCTGGGATACAAGAATCTCAACATGAGATACTTCTAGTCCTATATCATTTCCATAGTTGGGAACATAAAATAAACCCAGATGATTTGCTTTAAGGAGCAGTTTCTCAAGGTCTAGTTGTGTGTGTGTGTGTGTGTGTGTTGCACTTTTCTCAATAATAAGATGTTAAGTTCTGTTTTTTTGGCAGCAAATCTTTTCTTCACAAATTTCTTACAGTTTTACTCATTCCTGTACCTTTATTTTCTCCCTTTTTTGGATTTAAGTTCACAAGTACAGTCCAAAAGGGAAAAAATGAAAAGGGACAAAATATCAACATTTGATTGACAATTTGGTCAACAATAATTGAGATTTCTTGCTGCCATAGTAGAAGCAGATTGTTTAAAAAAAAAAAATCCTTTCAGGTTATGCTAAATAAATCCATGTGTGTTTTAACTTCCTTATGTTGTTTCAAAGTAGATTCAGAATCACCAAGGCATTTTGCACCAGTTGATTACATGGAAACTCCAGAAGAAATTATCCGCAGACGTCATGATGATAAAGAGGTAATGCCCTCCTTTATAGCCTGAGAACAATAGTAACAGCATCTCATACAAGAATTATGTTGGAGGTTAGAGCAACAAGTTGGAACTAGTATGTTTGAGTCTTAATGCCACCTCTGCTGCTGATGTACTATATAACCTGTCTGTGTTTTAGTTTATCTAGCATTTAAAATGAACCTGATGGTATATAAGGACCTTAAAGAATGTAACAAGGTTGGGGATATGTGTAAGATGTAGCACAACACATCAATTTTTCATGGATGAAATGGTTGTTCTATAAGTGAATATGTTTTTATTGCTTTCCAAGCAAGCCATTTGAGTTAGTTTTAATCAAACTGGTGAGAACGGGCTTGTCTTGTGGGAAGCTCAGGTTTTGAGTAGCCAACGCAAGCTATGTAAAGCTGTCAGAAAATATGAAGTTCCCCTTGAGTGAAAACTAGAATTCTTCATTGTATCTCAGGTTGTTGAATACAAAATGTAACCGTTCCTTTGGAAGTGGCCAACATACATGTAAGCTGAAATATTAAGTCTATGCAGGTTTTTGTTGTTTTTTTTTTTTTTTTTTTTTTTTTTTTTTTTTTTTTATCTCTGACTATATTAGAACTGTAATAAACTAATTGCTTTCTAGGAAGCTGCTCATTTTCATTGTCTGAAAAGACCAGAAAATGAAGAAAAATTATATTTTTAGTGAATAAGCACATTACCCTTCTCCATTTAAAAAATATTTGTGTGTGCTTTGAAATATGAGAAGACCTGCTTTTAATTCCTATGTGAAAAAATATTTTTTTGCTGTCTTCTGTGAAACAGCTAACAAGCCCCTCACCCCTTAAATCCATCAAGAAAACTCATGGAAGTCAATGAGAGAAACTCCTTGTTGGCCAAAGGAGGTTTGGATCAGCCCTCTGCATTATCAGAATTCTCCCCCTCATCTTAGAAACGCTCAGGACCTGACCCAAAATACTGTTGACATTCATGAGCTTTGGATCAAGTCCTCTCTCTGAGCTGTATTTCAGATATACCACAGATATGTTCTTTCTATGCTTGCTAAATCAAAGAGGATCTATTGTGTAGTGAGCAGAATTGGTATTTTGTGTTCCTGTAAAGCCCCAGCTATTTGCTGGGACCTCAGAAGTTTTATTGAAGTCATATTTGTGGCAACTGTCAAATGCCCTAAACTAGATGATTTACCGCCCATTTTATGCAATTTTATGGCAGAAACTTTTAGAGGACCAGAGACGGCTTAAACGTGAGCAAGAAGAAGCTGATATTGCAGCTAGAAGGCACACAGGGGTTATTCCAACGCACCATCAATTTATCACTAATGAGCGATTTGGGGACCTCCTAAATATAGACGATACAGCAAAGAGGAAATCTGGGTCAGAGGTCTGTTTTAGTTACCTCAGTCTGCTGCTTGACCCAAAGCAATATTTGCCTCTCACAATGTTGCGCTTTAGGCCGACATTAGCTCTCCAGAGAATGTTGTTTGTTTTTTTTCCGCCCTTGCCCTTTCCCATTCTGGCTTCATTTAGAACTGCTTTGACTCTTATGCCTGGTAATTTAATTGATATCTCTGTACCAAGCTGCATATGTTAAAGCATGCCTGCTGAGAATTGCTGGTGCACACCTGTGATGCATGTCTTTAAATATCAGCTACTTTTAGTGAATCAAAGGCATTTTACATCCTCTGCATCATATTCCTACATCGTCTTCTTGTCTGTGCCTTATGCTTAGAATCTTCATGTCTTGTTGATCCTGGCCATGTGACTCTCATAGTTTTTTGTAGAAGTAGATTGTTTCTTCTCTTGAACGATGCTTAATGTCCTCTAGAAACAATCGGAGGAAGTCCCAGCATGTTTCACCAAGTACAACACGATCAGCCTTTCTGAAAGGGACAAAGGAGGAGGTGGTGGGTTCTCCCTGGAGCTGAAGGCATTTGGCACTAGGGCTGGTTGTGAAACTTGGTGTCCCAGCCAAAGCCCATTCCTTGTCTTACGGCTGGCTGTCGTGGCACTTAACTGCTGCCATCTTTCACCCCAAGGTGGATGATGATGTTTCCATGATGATGGAAGACATTTATCTGCCTTTTGTTTATATAGTGCTTTCAAATCCTTTAATGCCACGTGAATGTAACTACTTCTATGTTTTATTATTACCTTATTATTACCTTTATTATTACCTTAATGGCTTAAAAATTACCTGAATATTTTAAGGCCATTAAAAGCCCAGCCAAGTGAATCAGGTTTTAATGCCTAGACCTGCTGCCAGCGTGTCCTCTTTGGTTTTATAGCCACAGAAGACATTTTTTTGACACATTGCTTAATTTAGTCATACTTTCTCCTCACCTTTGTCTCTTTCCTACCAGTTGATACAGGTCTCTTTGGGACAGGTTCCCCTTTGGGATACAGGTCCTCCCTTGGGTCCCTTTTAAGGATTCAGTGGGGTTAGTAAGTGCCACATCAAATAAAACCCTGCTGCTGCTTTCCAGCTACCAAATTTTGCCTTCTGTTTTGCATGTCAAGGAAAGTTGGTTCCAAAGCCCCAGTAACTAGTTACTGGAGCAGTTGTTGCATCCAGCAAGGTTTGCCACATAAAAAAGTTTACTCCTGTTAGGTCCCTTTTCTTTAGAGCTCCTAGTTACCGTTACCAGAAGTTGTCCCTTTTGCCCTGGTGGGGAAGACCCATGTAGCATATCTGAACTGTGGTACCAGTTGCAAACATGCTTGTAGCAGAATACCTGCATTTAAGTTCATCCCCAGACTGATGTTAGCTGTAGGAGAATTTGGGTGCTTTTCCTCGGAAGAGAGTTGAAAACCTAATTGTTATTTTAATGTGTTGATTTTCTTGATCTTTAGATGAGACCTGCTAGAGCCAAGTTTGACTTTAAAGCACAGACGCTAAAGTGAGTATAGCTCGTTGTGACTGCCTTGGGTGTTTTTTCTCTCTGTCTTTGCATCCCAGGATGCAACATTTATGTTTTATTGTTAACAGGGAGCTTCCTCTGCAAAAAGGAGATATTGTTTACATCTACAAGCAGATTGACCAGAACTGGTATGAAGGTGAACACCATGGCAGAGTTGGCATCTTCCCACGATCATACATAGAGGTAGCTGCTTTCCTTGGAAGTGTTTCCTTTTTCCACTCCTTTTCTGGCAGTAACCAGTTTCTGAGCTTTTTTTTGGTTCCTCATTTGGTTTTGTTTGTTCCTTTTAGCTACTTCCGCCAGCTGAGAAAGCTCAACCCAAAAAGTCAGCGCCATTGCAGGTGTTGGAATATGGAGATGCTGTTGCTAAGTTCAATTTCAATGGTGATACCCAAGTGGAAATGTCCTTCAGAAAGGTAGGACTCTTGGCAAGTTGGTAAGCTGAATCAGACACATGCTGAAAGTTGTTGACGTTGCTAGCTTGCATCATTTCCAAATGAAGTCTCAAATAAAGTTAACGCTTTTTTCCTAAGCATTTCAATTGGAAAGATTCCTTCTCATGAGCTTTGTATTTACCTCATAACAATTATGTAGTGCATTACAATAAGAGTTTTGCAGGCAGGCTGGCTTAAGCAGTGCTGTTTGCTTCCTTAGGGCTAGCTGAGAAGGTGGTTTGAGTACAGTGCTGGAAGCCTGGCTCTGCTAGGTGAGGTATGTATTTGGTGACTACAGTCTCACTGTCAGACTGAAGATTCTGGTTTTCATTTTCCACATTGCCTCTGCCAAATACGGCCTTGAAAACACTGAGATGAGCACAACAGTACCCTGCCTGAGTTCAGAGATATCCCAAAACAACACCAGAAGCTCTACATTTTCTCCT
Organism: Nothocercus julius; assembly: GCA_013398735.1. Classification (NCBI taxonomy): domain Eukaryota; kingdom Metazoa; phylum Chordata; class Aves; order Tinamiformes; family Tinamidae; genus Nothocercus; species Nothocercus julius. The sequence continues at coordinate 1,748,616 of VZSV01000159.1, forward strand.
CCTCTGAGCAGAAAAAAAATCATTCCCACACAGAGTTTGGGTTTTGGGCAACATAACTGGGGAAATAAGGGAGGCTATGAGACACAGGTTTTTTTAAATCAGCTGCAGCAAGGTTAAAGCTTCATCTGCTTTGGAATTATGACATACCCTGCCATTTCTTCCCATAGGGTGAAAGAATCACATTGATTCGACGCGTGGATGAGAATTGGTATGAAGGAAAAATCTCCGGCACCAATCGCCAGGGCATCTTCCCTGTCACTTACGTGGAAGTGCTCAAACGGCCTGTGGTCAAGAATGCCATCGATTATCCTGACCCACCAATGTCCCTCTCCCCTAACCGCAGCATGACGGCTTCACCACAGGTATTTGGACTAGATGCTGCCAGTTACTGAGCCTTTCAGAGCTGTGGGATGTCGTTATCGCTGCGCAAGAAATAATAGCTGAGAGAAGCTCTTGCTAACGCTACTCCCTTGCACAGTAGAACTATGGGCTCCCTGCAGTGTGCTGCAACTGCAGGAAAAGGTCATGCTTCATCCACCAGAAAGATTAATGACTAGGTCATTTAGGAATTTGGAGACTCAGCTTTTCACCTGTGATCTGCAGCCTGAATTCAGGTCAGGGAGAAAGGGCTACAGTATGCAGCCCTCTGAATGAATTTCACTGTCAGATAGGATGTATTTGTGATTCAGTTTTGTTGGGTGGATGTTTGTACTTTACTCACCTCCACAGTGATGAGTGAGTTTTTTATTATGATTATTAAGATGGTCTCATGGAGTGTTGTAGTGTGTTGACTCATTCTGTCTATCCCAAGCAGCTTGAATCAGACTCTACCCTTTCTCCTAATTATCCCAGATTATGACTAACATCTTAGAGTACAGGGTCAGGATTGTGGCCTTTGTTAATTGCACTTAGTCTTAAGTGGACTTGGATTTTGAGAGTGGCAAGTCTGGGATCTTTCATGGCTATCATTCACTTGAAACCACACGGCAGGTCAAACCAGAAATCAAAATGGCGGCAGATAATTGTATGGGAAACAAGGGAGTCCCAGAGTGTTTGCTGTGGAAAACGTATCAGGGAGACAGCGAGTCTCTAAATCCTTTTGTTTTGCTCTCATTCTGCAAATACTCATCCTTGAAGGTCAGCATACGTGTCTGAGTGGGAACTGTGAGGTTTTGGGGTGTCCCCTCTCTCACTGTGGGACCAAAGCAAGATCATTTGTAGGTCAAGCCTGCAAGGAATGACTGCAGAGAGCTACGTGCAGGAGGAGGGGAAATATGGTACAGAATGGATGGGAGATATTGCCATGACTCATGTCCAGGGTCTGTCTGGATCTTCCCTAAAGGGAGTGTTTTTATTCTTTATTTTATTTATTTATAGTCTTTATCATATTTCTTTGTTAATTGGAGAAAGTTTCTGTCTTCTCAGGGTTCTCTGTGGAAGTGAAGCACAAGTGAGCTTCTATGGTGTTTGGGCTTGGCCTGTGTGCCACTAGCTCTCTGTGAGTTTATCCCTTTGATGGAAGGGATTGTAGCCACCTTTTTCTGTTGATTTTGTTCTTTTGATTCCATTCTAGTAAAGCTGTTTTCTTTCTTGCTCTTTGGCCTAACTTAGCAGGGCTGCATGCCTAACCAAGAAACGCTCCAGTAAGTGCTAATGTTGCTGATCATTCCAGTGCTGATGGTGACAGTCGAGGCCAGAATTCGGTCCTGTGTTCTGCCTTTCTAAACACAGAGCTTGCTCTAGCCACATTTAGCTCTTTTGAGACCTTGCTCTTCCACAGCTTCAGCAATCCAAGTTTACTGAGGAACAGGAGTTGCTTGTTGTAGAGGTGGCTTCAATCACAATTAATTGCAGCAGTGAATTCTCACTGGGTCCACAGTGTGAATTGCTGAGGGCCCTTTCACAGGGAGTACTGCCAGGCCCATCAAACGCTTCATTCTGCCGGCATGGACGATGCCTTCAGCTGCTCTCTAGAGTGTGGTAAGAGCTAAAGGGTCTTCCATAAGACACTATGTGTCTGGAATCCTGGCAAAGGCTGGAGAAAGATCCAGGTCACACAGATTTGGACTGGACTCGGGTTGGAGTGGCTGTGGACAGCAGCTTCTCCACAAGGGTGGACCTTCCTGTGGGAGACTTACAGCCCGTGCTTGGTCGCAGATCTGCTCCTCTCCACGCTCACTTTCTCCCCTTTCACTTTCGCTTAGTCATTTTGTATTTTTCCTTTGTTATTTTTTTTGTTCATTTCTTTCTTTTTCTCTTCTGCTTTTGTCTCCTTCAAGTCTGCCAGCCCTGAGCTGCTCCATACACCAACTCCTCCGCCTTTGCCTCTCGCGCGCCGCGCGTTGTCTCCGGAGGTGCGGGCGGTCACCTCCGAGTGGATCGCCCTGACCGTGGGCGTGTCTCCCGGCACCGCTCCTGCCATTACTGCTCCATTGCCTCCTCCGGCCGAAGCCTCCCTCTCTCGCTCTGGCTATCTCTCGCCTTCTGCTGCGGCCAGCCCTCCCCCCTCGGTCAGCCTCCACCATTCTCACCTCTCTGGCTCCTCGACACCCAGGTCCATCAAATCCCCATTACCCTCTTACGCATCCGGGCCTCAGGCCTCCGCTCGCAGTTTCTATCAGGCCACCCCGCAGAGCGAAGAAAAGTTTGTTGGCTCCCCGTCTACCAGCGTGGGCTGCTCTCACCCGCTTCGCGGGGCTGTTGGGAGCCCCGGAGGTGTCCTGGCAGAGCCGAGCAACGCCGCGGGCGGCCGCGGCTGCCTCCAAAAGACCAGAGAGGGCAGCAGCAACGCCGAACGAGGCCCTCGCGCTGCTCCCTGGATCTCTGTGGAGGGCTGCCTGAAACCGTCCCAGCTAGACATGCGTGTGAGCCCGGAAAAGAGACCCGGGGGCTCCCCTGAGGACAACCAGTTGTGTCAGGAGCTAATGGCTATTGTGCAGGGAGGTAAAGCAGAGAAAAGAGGCAATGAGGCGTTGAGGAAAGGGGATCTGAGAAAGTTTCAAAGCGGGGAAAAGAAGGTACTTTTCCTGCATGTGTGTGTGCTACTCTCAGTCGCTGATTTTACTGGTGTGTTGAGGTTTGTGCTGCTCAGCTGGTCAGGCAAAGCCAGTGGCTACCACGTACCCTTCTGAGACTCCACAGCCCTTCTTCCAGGGATCGCCAGTGGCAATCTCTGGAAAACAGGCCAGAAAGCCTTAGAAGAGGGCTCAGGACTAGCATGGTGAGAATTATTTTAGAATAGATCATAACACAGAACTAACCTAGTTGATCACATCTGATGAGGTAACTGTGCCAGAAAGGGGCTGTAACCAGATGCGATTGCACAGGCCCCGTACTGTATATCTCACTGCCAGATGTGTAAAATACAAGCAACTCCTTCCTATTAAAAGATTTTCCAGTGTGCAATGGACCATTTTTGATGCTGGCTTCTATTTGATTTCCCCTAAAGCCGAGGACTGAAAGTCCTTGCAAATGTCAGCCTGGCTCCCCGAAGCGCAAATGCCATCCTCTGTTGTGGCCACGCAGGAGCCTCGGATTTTAGTCAACCTTAGCTGGAGATTCGTGTTACTCGGTCAGGGAGGCTTGATTGTCCTTTGTGCTTTGAGTAGATTTTATTAATTTTGCATTTCCAAAATGGTATGAAAGGGTCCAGGCCCAAATGAGAGCTAGACCCAGTGTTATTTTCCTCCAGAAGTACTTGTTTATACGTAACTACAATCTACAATAAGAAGAAATTTAGGAGAACCACTAAGTGGCTTCTGCAATATATGTTCTGCTCCTAATTTTGGTATAAGATATCTACCTTACTTTGCAGGTGCAATCCTCAGTTGGCTTGGGGTCCCCTGTAGCCCACAGCCAGCCAAACTACATTAGAGCACTGCTGTGTTACCTTGCACAAGAGTGGGAGTTTGGAGAGCATTAAATGACAGCATTATAAAAAAACTTAAATGTTTTGTAATAGCCTCCCTGGCATATCCAGTTTAGCCAATATTAAGTAAAGAGGGACTGTGCTTTATAGGGTGATACATTTCACACTGGGAAATCTCAGGACAAATTGTTTGATTTCTGTTTCATAATCTGCAGTCATAATCAGGAGTGTGTTGAAAGCTGTATAAAACTGCGCTGCTTCCAATCTGGATGCATTTCTAATCACAGTTTTTACAGATGTAACTCGCATGTTTAGAACACAGTGAGGTGGTAAGCTCAGACAGAGCAACTAGAAAGCTGCATCTACCCTTGCATGGAGTTAAGTTTGCTGTGTATGCATCAAATTTAACTTGACAGTAGATGCTCTTATCACTAGCAGTGATTGTGATAAGAGAGTGCGTGCCAAGCTGACCAACTTTTCTTTTCTTCAAAAGACTGCAGACTCAAAAGCATTCTCTTCATCTGCTCCTCTCTCTTCCTCTGCCCTCTCTTCCTCTACTGTCACAACACAACCACCTCCCAGACTTACACGCAGAGTCAATAAGGTAATCAATCATCTTCGCTGATTATGCTTCCATGAGAGTTGTTTCCATGTCATGCCACTGTTTTGTCATATGCCTCTTTCTCCATTTACTGGTTCTACAAATGAGATACTACTCTTGCTTTTAATTCAGCATTGTCTTAAAAAAATAATAATTTTAAATGACTTACAGGCTGTGCAGAAGGGCAGATGCGGGCAAAATCTTTGGCTGGTTCAGATCTTCGTAGCTCTGCAAGTCAATGGCTTTATGCCGTGTGTACCAGCTGAGGCTTTGACTTTCTGTTCCTCCAAAGGATTAACCCCGGGCTTATTTAGCACTTCCAATTGCTGACGGGTTCTGACCTTGTGTGCCTTCAGCTCAGTTTCATTGGGACGTGCCAGGCAGGATCACTGGCCTTGTTAGCAAGAGCGATGCAATGTGGTATGCTTTGGCACAGGCTTTGTTTAACCACCCGAGATGGTTAAACAGAGGTTTGAGTGGCTCTGAGCTGGGCGTAGGACACACTTCCACAGCGTGAGAGACCTGTCCCAGCCCTCTCGGGAAGGATGCATTTATTTTGAAGGCTCCGAGCTCTGCTCCTGAGAGCTACAAACATCTTTGAAGAGAGACGCAGCAGCATCCCGAGCTCGCTTTGGCACTGCACACCTGGAACCCCCAGGACTGGGGGAGCCAGCAGAGCTTGCAGGAGCTCTTGCCTCGTGGTCCTTCCAGACAGCATCCACAAGGTGGCAATATTTGAAGTGAAAAGTTCTCAGCTGTGAGCTGCGGCGAGCTTGTGCTGGTGGGCTGGGGGGAAGCAGTCTCGGCTTGAGCAGTGAACCAAGCAGGTTGCTTGGGCAGGATGAATGTGGGAAGCAGATGCCCATGTTACTTTCCTGAGCAGTCCTTTAGAATGAGACATCACTTTAACCCTGGATTTTTCTGTAATTACCTTTAATTACCTCCTTCCCCTCAGAGCAAGAGTTTGGAAAACATTTTTGCTGAAAAACCATCTCCTGCTTCCCTTGTAATCTCAATATCTGAATCCAGCTGGATACATATTGTGCTTCACATTATTAATCCATGGAAGTTTCTGTATTTTCCTTTCTCCTGGCCTCTGATCTCCTTGGTCCTGCTGAAGCTTGCCCTGGGTATGTGCTGCAGCAAAGGAGTAGTAAAGTGGCATGATCAGAGAGAGATGCTCCTCCCGAGCTCTGGCTAGCACAGAGGTCTGTCTGGGGTGTTGCACCTGGTTTGTAATATGACTCAGTGGCTTTTCCTGGAGTTCACGTCAAGCCAAAATTTTATTGTATATGCCTGGACAATCAGCACATTGTCAAGTTAAAGCTGTGTGTGATGTTATCAGGAATCTCAGTTCCCTGTTTTGAATACTGTTTAACCATGATGTTGGAGGATATTTTACAGTTTGCAATTTCAGGTTTGTTTGTCACAGAGAAAGCACTCAGTTATGAAATTCAGGTGCAAGTTTTATTGCAAATTTAAGATGCCTTAGATTCAAGCTGGGATAGGGATTGTATTCTTGCTTGTTCCCAATAGTAATGCAAAGTGCAATAGTAATAAGTAGTGCATTTAAATGTTACAAAATTACTCCCTTTTGTTTAGTTTCGAAGTCCAGCCTATAAAATAAAGACAAAACTCAAGACTTTAAGTGTAGCTTACTGCTACTGCTTACTGCTTATTTGTTCCAATATTCCAGGAAAACATGAATATTGAACTCCAATGTAATCAATCAACTGGATTTATCTCAAGGGACCCCTAGGAATTTCCGGCTTTGACTCCTGCTTTGAGCCCCTGTCACCCCTGTGTGACAGTGAGCAGTGGTGCCAGGGAGGGCTCCAGCGATGCAGAGGCCGAGGCCCCATGGAGCTGGACGCCGGCAAGGGCCGGAGGAGGGTCCCTGCTACGCCAAGGGGCTGCGTGGAGCGCGGGACCGGCTCTCGCTTGTGGCAGCCTTTTCAGTGTCCTTTGTGAGAGCTCTTTGGCCAGCTTCCCCTCGCTTTCACCAGTGCGGGGGCTGGATGTGCCCTGGGGCTTCCCTTCCTCCCCCTCTGCTGAGCTGGGGGATCCTGGCTGCTCATGGCTCTCCATTCCCACGCAGGAACGTCGCTGGCTTTCCATGGAGACCGGCTTGTCTGCCCCTGTCTGTCCCGTGTGCTAGTGTGTTGTGCCTCGCTTTCCCGGAACTCCGACCAGAAAGGGTGGGACAGGGGACGAAGACACAGAGCTGTAATGGATGAGCGCACTGATGGCAGCTGCCTTCACTAGGAAGGGGGGTGTGGAGTAGCCCCAGGATCTTTCCTCCTAACAGCCAAAACCTCTCAGGGCTTTCCTAGGCTGACCTGTTCTTTGGTATTTTTACAAATTTGTAATGTTTTTTAGATTCATCCTCAAACTCTTTATGATGTGGAAACAGTGGCCAGCTGTGTTTCAGGGCTGACTGTCACATATTTGTGCAGTCCCAGACACGGAGGCATAGACACTGATTTGGCAAGGCACTTAGAGCCTAGACTTAAGCAGGTACTTAAGTGTTAACAAAGGGAACATGGCCAAGTTTCTGATGCTCTGGGCAGGCTGTTCCTGCTGCTGTTACAGGTCTGAGTCTACACTGAGGACCCTTCAGAGGTAGGGTGAATTTTTTTTTTTTTTTTTTTTTTTAGGTTCAATCCCATTTAATTCAGCATTGTTAATGGATTTTGGACAAAAGCTGCTCAAGGAGGTCAAAGAGAAACGACTGCACTATCTTAAAAGCTCACAGAGCATTTCCAGCTGTCAATTTGTTAGTGTGGAGAAGTGCTTTCTTGAATTAAAATATATATATATATATTCTTGCAGCTGCTTCTCTCCTCAGCTTGCAGATTGGCTCTTCCCTGCTCTGTTGTCACACCTGAGCTAGCTCTGACTTCTTCAGATTTGATTCATTCAATCCAGTTGCTGTGCACAATGCTAACTTTAAATTTCCAAGTGTCCCATTAGCTTTTCAGGGCTGCTGGTAGACTAGCATGAAGGACTTCTGAAACTTCGGGCACGATCTCAGACTACATAGTAAATTCAAATTAATGCTAATTAGCCTATGCAAATTACTATCTTTTTTCCTCTCTCTGGATCAAAACATACATGATAATAGACCATTGTTTCCCAGGGCAGTGATCCCGCTACCCTGATCTCCGTGAACTCAGGTCCCAGCTCCGGAGAGTAGCTTTGATTAAAGAGGGGTTGCTGCGAATTTGGCTTGGTGGAGAGTGGGTCACAGTCCTCAGGAAGAGATGGTTTTCTTTAATATAGAGATTAGCGTAGTCCCAGAGGTCCAAGCTGAGTTCAGAGGAGCTTTAGGAGTGGGAAGTAGACGGAGATGAGCTCATCACCCTGTTTTCCCAAACTCTTTGAGCTGGCTTGGGCTGGAGGTGGCACAAAACTCTTTATCCTCCACTTCTCTGCTCTCTTGAGATGCCGTGAGAAAGAGAGGCTTTTTCGTGAAACTGCAGTGCATCCAGGTCTTGAGAGCCCAGAAATGGTGAAGGGTGTTGCTGAAGTGAATAAATAAGGGGAGGGAAAGTGTGAAACTAAGGCTTTGGGAATTTGGGTTGAGTAGTCTATTGAATGATCACAAAATGGCAGTGCTCTGTATTTTATGCAATCCAGTTTGCCAGTCAACACTGCAGGCAGTAGGAATAACCCTGCATGGCTTCAGATGCTCTGTTTTCTCATGCGTGCACACACCATGTAGGAGTTTGAGCGTGCCAAAAGCGTGCCCAGCCAAGGCTCTGGGTAATTCCATGCAGTTTCCACAGTGACACTTCCCCCTGCCAGCCTCTAACTCACTGAGTTTCCTTGCAGCTCCCTGGACTTGGCACGTGATGCCCTGTGGAAAGAGGTGCGAGGGGGGAGAAAAACAGCTCAGGGTCCAGAAGGCATCGCAGCTGGTAGGGTCCAAAGCTGGGCTCTTCAGGCAGGGCGTTCTCTGACCTGAAGCTCATTTTGTTCAGAGAATTAGCACAGCAGCACAGATCCGCACTTGGCACAAGCAGAGTGATTCTGATGGGGCTGCGCTGAGGGGACTGTCTTCTGAGGGCCTGAGCTGGTCGCCTTTAGGAAGCAAGCAAATTGCCGGGCTTTCCTCTGTCAAAAAGGGCTTTTCTGAGAACAGTAGCAGTTTCCTCTCAGCTTGGTTTTGGCCTTTCGCCTCTGCAACCCCCCGTATGCTCTTCTGCCCTTGTTTCCCTCTCCCCCCAGGAACGCAGTGTTGCACTGTGCATCATTTCTGGTTGTGACTGTGCCCCTACTCTTCCATCTCGTCCTCTGGCTCCCTGCTCTCATGTTCAGTTTTGCTTCTCTTCATAGCGTTCTGTGTGCTGTGATGCAGTTCCATCACTGTAGCTGTAATGTCCCTCCATGTAAATGAAAGACCTTGTTGACCGAGAAGAGCAGTGTTGGGGTGAGGGGTGGGGGAAGAGTTGTTCGTTTTCTTTTGTTGTCTGCACACCATTTACAAATTTTTAATTCTGAGCAATATGACATCTGCTAAAATGTCTTCCTTATCATTTGCTTGGTGATCACACAGCCTTCCCACCATTCATTGAGAGCTGGACCAGATCTCACAGAGTCTGAAAAGAGCTATGTGGTAAGGCCACCATTTAATCAGATGTGTAGTCCTAGCCTCTCTTCACCCAGACAGTAACACCTCGGTAGAGTATAAAATGCCAGCAGTATTTTTAGTTGCAGAATAGGTACATATTTATCTTTTTACATATATTGTTATGTTTGCAGTAGAAAAAGGGAATTTAGCACTTAAAAAGCTGCCATTACTAGTGAAGAGTTGGGTTAAATGTGTTGCCAGTCCCTGGGTATAAGTTAAATAAGACAAAATGCATGAGTGGAGCAGCCCGCCTTACAATGTTGAACTGATTCCATAGCATTTGTAATAGTGCCACTGCCTAACTAATTGCAACCTCTTATGCTGCTGCTTTTTAAAATACATGTATATGCATTTGTTACATATCTTCAAACTAAATGCCAAATTCTTCTGTATCTTGCCTGTTTTTCCATGCTTACACCTGGATCCCTTCTGCACTCCACTACCTGGACATTTACCTGGATCTACAANTTCGGTTTTGCTTTCTTTTGCATCTTTCACTTATAAACAGCAGATGCAAACTAGAAACTTCACCCCTTGCTTTCACTGAATTAATCACTAAGGTTATGATTAACACATTGCTCATTTTACCAGCCAGCTCTGACTTTGCACTGTATTCTGTGAGCAGTCCTTTATAACCCTTTTTTTTTTTTTTTTTTTTTTTTTTTTTTTAACTGGACTTATGTGCTGCATCTGGAATGCCTCATCTCTTCCTGTCTATATTCTCCCTTCCCTCTCCCCTTGTTGACTGTTCTTTGGGTGTTCTTGGATGTCAATGCTGCCTACCACGCAGGAAGCTGTTTGCAATGAGATCATAAACATTGCAGAAAAGTCTGTTCATTACTGCAGTACTATTTCTCAGCCTCTTGACTCTCGCCACAAGGTGACCTCTAATGACCATAAACCATCTCTCATCATTTCTCAGCAACCTCAAGCACAGCAGCAAGGAGCCAGCCCTGACAGAAGTCATACACCACGAGACATGTAAGTCCTTTTGGCTCCCATCTCTTCTGTGGGCTTCAGCATCTCAGGAATTAAGTTAGTTAAGGGTAAAGGTCATCTTTTTTTAAAGAACCAAAATGCGAGAAGTTGTAAAGTCTCATCATCTTAGTGAGAAGCCTAAAACTGGTACCTCTGTGTCTGTGTACTATGTGGAACAAAGATCTCATGGTGCAGAAGTGGGTACCCTTGGGCACTTGTTTCACACGGGTTATGGGAGACATCTCAACATCTTTGAATTTGAAGCTGGAGTCAAATCCTCATCCGGTAGCTCTCTGGCTTATGTGGGGCACTGACAGTGGGTGCGCTCTTGTTCTTAGCTTTTCGCGGTGCCAACGGGTGCGTTGTCAGGCAAGTGCACTGAAGAACCAGTAGCTGCACGAGCTGAGAAATTACAGTTGCGATTTTCAAAGCTGTCCACTGACCTGGAGCTCCCATTTAAGCTCAGTTGGGTCTTTCACTGGTGGTTTGGAGAATATCAGGCTATGGTATCCACTGGGGACTGAAGTTCATTGGTGGTCGGCTCCCAACAGGAGCCTTGGCTTCCCACCACTTGTTTTCATGCCGAATGGAAAGTCCCACACCATCCCTATTTCTGCTGTCTGTAGCCAGGGAACCCAAACCTTCCAAAATATCCCTGGGGATTGCTTCCACTCCGTAATATTCCTTTCTGATAATCACAGGTGTAGGAAGTAGCTCAGAACAGGATTCGGTTCCTCCTTGGCCTGGAATCATCCAGCAACCTTCGTGCAGGAGAGCAGGCAGCACCTTTTCTGAAGTCCCTCGCTTGGTCAGCCATTTGCTAAATCATGGCTCTGCCTGTGCAGGGGGGAAGGGAAGGCTTGTTTTGCCCACGAATGAGTGTATCCAGACCTGATACTGAATTCATTACGGCATCTGTACTCATACCCTCTCCTGGTGCTGCCTTTAGCAAAGCTCTGGTGGTCATAGTCTATGGACACTGTGGCAAAGTGGAAGCAGAAGCTCCCATGCAGCAGATGGGTGATACTGGGTGCTGTTACAGCTTTGTGACCATAGCCAGATTAATGCAATTGGCTTTGACCTCTCAAAGGGAAACCACATGAGGTCCAGACTGCACTGAACAAAACATTGTGGGAATTAGAAAAGGGAATGGGGATGTCTTCTACTGACACGTCAGAACGTCAGAAAAATCCACTGGCTAACGTGCAGTATTTCCCTGCTTTTAGAGTTAGCTACCAAGCCCTCTACAGCTACACTCCTCAGAACGATGATGAGCTGGAACTGCGGGACGGTGATATTGTCGATGTCATGGAGAAGTGTGATGATGGCTGGTTTGTGGGTGAGTGCAACATCTGCCTGTTAGCTGGGCTCTTTGAGATGCAAGCCAGCAATTTTGCAGAACATCTGGAAGCTACCCTCATTTGCAGGGTTAAAACAGAGGGGGAAAAAAATCACCTGTTTTCTCATATTTTCCCACTCTAAGATGAGGTGCAGAGTGGTGGCAGTGCAAGTAAGGAGAAATGGGAGCTGCAGCCTCTGCAAGTCCAGCCTCACCTATAGCTGTATGTTTAGAAATCTAGTCCTCTGCCTTCTGGATAGTGCTTCCCATCTCAGCCCTGGAAATCAAGGCTTACTGTCTGTTAGCCCATTTAAACTGATAGGAATTTGGTGCTTAGCCTGTAGGCCCAGGAGTTTTACCAGCACCTTATTAATTGTTTCTGGTGTATGAAAAAGAAAGGACAAAGATGATTAGTAGCAGAACTTGTTCTGCTACCTAAAGGCTCTTTGACTAGGACTCCTATTTAATTTGAGAAAGTAATGTCTGCAAGCAGAGCAGGCTGCCGCCTCTACCTTCCTAAACCTCTAAGCCTTTCCTGTATGACTCCATCTTACTCTGGCTTTCTTGTGTTTTCTTTCCCCTACAGGTACATCCAGGAGAACAAGACAGTTTGGCACCTTCCCAGGCAACTACGTGAAACTTCTGTACCTGTAAAAAAGCAGTGATCCCACAGTGGCAATAATGGAGTTGTTTCCAGATGGTGTTTTTAAATAGCGAAGAAAGAGACAATTTATGAATGTAATAGACAAGAGACGAGAGTGTTAGGAGGATGTGGTTATGTGGTACAGTACTGAGTTGAATGTGTAGCCCTACTTCCACTGATTCAGGGTGTGATTTGTTTGATTAAGAAGAGGCAAAGGTTCTAGTTTACAGTGCTGCCTTTGTGTATTCCTCTCCCCTCCCCAGGAAGAGTCCTGGTGATAATCTTAATTTTTATGGAGTATTTACCTCTGAGCAGGCTTCGGGGAAGCACCTGGTTTGGGTTTTGTTTGTGTGTTGAGATACAATAGTGCGTGGGGGCAGTATGGGCGGCCGTTCACTGATGGGCTGCGAGAGGCCAAGCCTGCTGCCTGCCCAAGAATCGCTGCTTCTGCCTTCCGCTGTCACGGAAAACTCTCCCTTCATGTCACCGTAAGACCCGGCACAGGCAGAGGACAGCTCATGTGGTTAAACTGCAGAGCTCTGTGTGAGAAAGGAGTTTGGGATTGATAGTTTAATCCACAGAGATCAGCCAAAACATAATGCAAGTAAGAAAACTGCCTAAACCCTTTAGTTCTCCTCATTTCTGCAGGGTTTTCTTTTCTTCTTTTGTGCAGGGTGTGGGGGTGTGTGTGTGTGTGAGTGCATTGTGTGCATCAAAACAGTCATGTGTTTTAAGGAGAGATCAGCCCAGCTTTGACATTTATCTGCACAAAGAATAGAACCAATAAACAGAACATCCATGAGAGCCAATCCTGTTTATAAGTCCTATGGCCGCTCACTTTCCCTGCTCCTCCTGCCCTGCTGCTGGCCCTGAATGCTCACACACAGTTTGAAGGCTACTCTGTGGGACTAAGACGTCGCCTCCTTCCTGGCCTCGCGTCCTAGAGGCTCTGATAGACCCAAGCCACATATCACTGAGGGTGCCTTTTATTTCTTTTGGTTACAGTGTTGATGGTAAGTCTCAAATAAATATATGTGTTTTGGCTGCCTCTTAGTCAAACAAGAAAGCCTAATCAATTTGGAAAGCTGTGTTTCCACAGTTATTACCAGCTACATATATTTGTATTTCCTTGAGGAAAAAAAGAAAGGCTTGCCTGTATGCTTGCCTGTAAATCCAGTACAAATACTCTTTTGATAGATGTTTTATTATTAAGAAAAAAGCATAAACAAAACCAGTTCCATCAGACTCTGCTTCCTATAGTTACCATAAAAATAGCAAAAGGTTAGATTGCTATTTTGTCATAAGTCGTATTTAATAATATAAAATGCCTATTTTTATGCTGATGCTTTTATACAGATTTATTAAGTGTAACTGCAACTAACTGTTAGCACGACTTGCAATACGTTTTGATAAAGTTAGCCATTCCCCTGGGTTTAAAATCAAACAGGCTTGTCTTCTGCCTAGGTAAGCGGAAGAGAAGACTCAGTGTCTCAGAAGTTTGACTGTAAATATGTATATTTAACTTTGTACAGACAATGTACTTGTATAGAAAAATAATTTAAACACATTAAGTGAAGGGAGAAGGAAAAAAAAAAAAAAGGCAGTTATGAAAGGTTGGGATTTTTCCCCTTTTATTTAAATGATGGAATTCCTTGTATGTTCACATGAAGTGTTTTAGCACAAAATATCCACTATGAAAGGTTACAAATATGACACAAAGCACCATTGTTTCTTTCTGCAGGAGATAACTTTAATCCTGCTTCTTACTTACGGGGTTTTGTTTTTCTGCTTGGAGTTTGCCCTCCAGCTATCTGCCTCAATATTTAGGCCTGTTGCTAAGATTGGGTAACACTAAATTTAATATATCCAGCAAAGTAACATGATGATACTGACTGTATATAACCTACTCATTTAAAGGTTTATTTTTTTTTCTTGCTCTTGCCGTTTTTAGTTATATATACACATGCAGACTCTCTCTCTTACAGTTACACACACAGACACAAACACACACACACACAAATTGCAATTTATTTTTGTGTTGATTTTTTGTTTCTTATTGCAGTGGATTAAAATTTGGCAATTAATAAATGGAAGTATTGAGTTCCTATTGTGTTCCTTGTTCAAATTATTAAACAAAGCCTGTTGCCACTGTTGCTGTAGCAGTGCGCTTGTGTGCCACAGGCAGCCCTCGACTCCTTCCTGAAGACACCGGGGTGCCAAAGCGGAGGGAAAGACCGAGTTACACGCAGAGCCTGCGCGGGCCGTGCTAAGCCCACCCGAGTACTCCGCTTTAGAGAGAGCTGTGCAGCGACCCTGAGCTACCTGCTTCATTTGTCTTATGCTTACCTAGAATACATCCTCGTGCCTGGGTCTAGGAGATTGTAGCCTGTTCCGTTTGTTCGTATGCATCCCAAGAGTAAAACGAGAGGGCTGGGAGAGGTTGCCTAGTTTTTGCTCTCCTGCCAGGCCTCTTCCCAGGGACTGTTTCACAGCTGAAACCAGTCCCAGGTGCTGCCAGAGACTTCCAGGCAGGGCCGTGGTGAAGCCACCGTTTCACTGTCTGCTCCTGGTAGAAGGTTTTCCCTAGTGTCTGATCTTTACGTCCTTTGCTCCAGCTCTATCAGTCCGTGGACTAGGTGTGCAGCTACTAGGAGGGCTATTGAGTCAAGCCCTGGAAGTTGGGACTTCGTTACCAGCTAAACTGAACTGTGACACAAATGGTGAATGACTCATTCGGCTCATGCCGAGCTGGAGCCCTGGTGCAGACGCGGGTGTGTGGGTGGGTGGGTGTGTAGGTGTATAATGGATAATGTTCACACAAGGTGTCCCAGGTGGCACAAAGCTGCAGGAGTTTGGCAGCGGAGGTGTTGGTAGCTGCCATCTTCAAAGATGTCATGGTCGCCCTTTGTGGAGATGGGCCCTGTGCGTGGGCCTGGCCTCCAGCCTGCTCGCCCTGCTCTGGTTTGGGCCTACCTGCATCTGGATGAAGAGGTGACAGTGAGGAAGAGGACGAGGGCCCCTTCCCGCACCAAGGCCATTGCTGAGCGGTGATGAAGTCAGCGTCTCTCCGAAGGCAACAGCCATTCCTGCGTGTCAGGCCCTCGTGGAGGAGACGGCCCTAGAGGTAGGTGGGACGAGATGCCCCAAAGGCCCCCGCCGTGGGGCGGGATGCGCCTTGCTGCCAGGCGTTTCTGGCTCGTGGCTTGCTTTATGCCGTTGTCCCGGACTCCGCTGCGCGGCGGCTGGTGAGCTGTTTCTGCACGCCGCCCAAGCGCCTCTGCCCTGAGGTGCCGAACTGCACAGGGCTGGCCAGGGTGGTTGGGCTGAGCAGCCCAAGCCTGGCCACTTATGGAGCTGGTGGAGCTGGGAACCTCTTGGGGTGCGATGCTGGGGGGCAGCTTGGGCTTCCTGGTGTCTGGCAACGCGCGTGTGTGTGAAGGCCCTGGCGGCTCCTCGCGTGGCGCCTGGGGGGCTGTGCTCGCCCCAAGACTTGTTCACGAGGGCTGCCTCGCCGCCGAGACCCCCCCTCGCGCCGAGCCCGAGCCGCGCGGCGGAGGCCGACTGCGCCGGGGCCTGGGCGGGCCGGGAGGCTGAAGCACAAAGCGGCCGCAGCCACAGCCCTTCTCAAAAGTTGAAGTGTGAAGTTATTTCACAGGCAGAGGGGCAGCCTGCCCGCGCTGTTGCCGCGAGCGTTGCTTTGCAGCGCCCAGGGCAGCAGTGTGGGGGAAGAGCCGCAGCCTCCCTGTGCCGCCGCTGCTCTCCCTGTGCCCAGTGCCGGGAGGGCACAGGGCTAGAGATAAGCAAAAGTCAGCATAAAGCAGGACCAGTCAGAGCTGAACTGGGGAAAAGGGAACACCCTCCTCAAGCTCATCAACTCCCGCCAGTGCTGCTGTCCAGCTGGGTAACAGCTTAGTTACACGGCCATCATTAGGCTTCAGAATGAACGTGGGCATGACAACTGCCG
>VZSV01000159.1:1764811-1792227 GCA_013398735.1 Nothocercus julius
GCGGCCCATGGGGACCCTCCGCATCGCCCTGCAGGGCCCCGGGCCCTGGGGCTTCCGCCTCGTGGGCGGCCGCGACTTCGAGCAGCCCCTCACCATCTCGCGGGTAGGGACCGCGCCGCGCGCAGGTGGCTCCTGGGGCTGGGGCGGCGCGGGCGCCCGCGCGCCGGCTCCTCTTCTCCCGTCTTCCCCCCGCCTTTTTTTTCCACACTTTTTTGTTTGTTTTCTTTCTCTTTTTCCCATATCTTTTTCCCTTGCTCTTCCTTTCGCACTTTTTATCTTTGCTTTTTTTTTTCTTCTCTTTTTCTTTTTTCCCTTTTCTTTTTCTTTTTTTTCCTCTTCTTTCTTTTTTCCTTTTTTTTCTTTTTCTTTTTTTCCCCTTTTATATTTTTCATTTTTTTTCTTCCTTCCCTTCATCTCCTTTCCTTTATTACACCCCCCTCCCCTTCCTCCTCAGAATTGCTGGTGACCCACACAGTTTGTTTTTTTAAGGGTATTTTCGCTTCGCGCGTACTGTCCCTTTTCAGCTGTCAGTAACAAACCTCTGGTGAGAGGCTGAGGGGACCGTCCGTGCTCAGGCTGGTTGGTAATTTGGGCTGTGCTGCCTGACTGGTGTTTCAGTAGTGGTGTTTGAGCGAGGTGCTGTTGCACTGAGGTGGTGTTGAACGCTCGAGGTGGTGTTGAATACTCCAGTGCTTTTACTAGCCATGTATAGTTAAAAGAAAATCCTTTGTTTACAGAAACCATCTTAACCTCCGTTAAGTGCATCTCTCTGTTTCTGTTATAAGTCCGTCTTGCCCCCACTTTAGGAAAGTAAGGTATGAACTGACGAAGTTTGACATCTAAAACCTCTTAATGGCGTAACTTAACTTGCCCACCCTGGCTCAAGCGCTTTGTCTGCCGGGCGTCGGGGTTGGGCTCTGCCCGCCTTGCTGTCCGCTCTCCCCACGCGCTCCTGCACGCGCGTTCACAGCACCAAGCGCTCGCACCACAGCCCTGCTGCTCATCCAGCAGGGTCACGGTGAAGAAGAGGTGGCCCCTACGCCGCCAGTTCGCCCTAGGACTGTAAAAAGCTGGGGCGTGGGTGGTGACAGGCGAACAAATGTGCTCAGACTTGCCAAGGAAGGCAAGAGATTAATGTCCTCTCTAACCTCTTTCAGTGACAGCAAAGATGCCTCGTGCTTATGAAGCATTTTTGGGCAGGACAGTGGCTGTAGCCTGGGGGAAGGGATATTTACTTCATTGGTACTATAATTGCTGCCATTTCCTTCCAGTAAAAGTCTGGTAGGCAGAAGGACGTCTGCAGTGCTACCTCTGCGCGGGCCTCTTCTCCTTGGTTGTCTTTGTTGGTGTTTGGGGACGTGTTCTGGGGAAGCAGCTCAGCAGAGGCAAAGTCCCCACTTCGGGGAGAAACTGATCGTGACCCTGGAGACTGACTGCAGTGAAACCACCTCTCCTATCTCGGTGACATAAACGCTGACAATGGGCAGCTCGTGTTACAGCTCTTGCCTGTGGCCTCTGACATTTTTAATTCACCCTCCTAGGCTTCAAGTCGCTGATCTGTCCTGTGTTTTTCTCCTCACCTTCCTCCTCGTCCCCCCAGGGTCAGCAGCAAGCCCTCGCTGATCTCCCCCTTTTACCACGTGAAAAAAAGCTACTCTGCTTTTTCCCCATTTTATAGAGTCTGATTCTCCTCACGTGGTGGTTTTATGGGGCTGCAGCTTTGCTCTTGCTCACAGTGCTTGTGACCTGCGCGTAGGGCAGGGAGCCCTGGCCATGGGGCTGGGGGCTGCAAGGGCCTGGCGGGGTGTCCGACGCTCAGGAGGGCAGGGAGCTGGGGCACGGGGGCCGGCGCTAGCAGCCACCAAATGCCACTAAGGCGCTGTCATATCCTAACAAGAGGTGCATGAAAGATTACTGTGTCTCCACAGCTCTTCTTATCTCTTGTTTCCTCCCTGCCCCCTTTCCACTCCAACTGGATGTGCAAACCTGCTTCAGGCTGAGATATGTCGTGAGCATCTTGTCCGTGCAAACGCTCCTGGAGCTTGTTGGATCAGTCTGCCAAGCGCGAGCCGGGCGCGGGGATTTCACAAGTGCTTCGTGGGAGACGTTCTTGTGGAATTTCCCGTTCTTTTTCAAAGGGATGCTTTGCAGATGTTTCTGCCTTTATGTTTCTTTTTACAACTCTAGGGTAGCAGTGAGCATTTCATCAAAGCCTTTCTTTGGAGGGAACATTGTGTTGCTCTGTGAGATGAAGCCTAGATCAAAACCTGGTTAATTTCCTTATGGGAATAAAGAAAGACCATGGTCTATATCACTCCTCGGATGAGGAGTGCAATGAACTCACGGGCTCCAGCCTTCCCCAGTGCTTTCCAAGCTGTGGGCTGACATGCCAGAGGATAATAGTATCTCTGTGGCTTGCCTGTGGTTGGGGCAGTTTCCAGTTAAATTCCTGCGAGATTAGTGGATCTGGTGGAGGAGCAAGCAACCTAGTGCATGAGGAGACATGCTGGCAAAGCAGAGCCGGCTGGAAAGCTGTGCCGCTCACAGGCCCCCTCCCCTTGCCTCCCGCAGGTCCTAGCTGAACATGAGCTATTTCCTGGTTGCTTCCATGTTATTCCGGCCCAGATTTGGGGCTCTGGCTGAACGTATGTGGAGAGCCGAGCAAAGAACCCTGTTCTCGATCTGCCTGGGGTGGTTTGTGCTCAGAGTGTGTTCATCTGGAGCAATGAGGAAAACGTAGTCAAGGGGAATCTGACTTTACATTTCGCCATGTCAGTGAAACTCCAGGCTTGCTTTGAAGGGACATGTGTCAAAACCTGTGAAACAGGCCAAAGCCAATATCTACATTTTTGGTATGAATCTGGGCGTTTCCTCACTGAAAAAGCAGCCTAAAGACGGTCCACTGTCACAAATATATTAAAAATCTGAGCTCTCGACATTATGCCTTTTGCTGACTTTGACCATATTCAACCTCTGTATGTTTACTCTGATGCTTTATCTAGTCATGATATTTTACAAGTGTAGCATTAAAAGCAGGAAGGAAATTGGAAGATAATCAGATATATCCTCCTTAAAAAAAAAAAAAAAAAAAAAAAAGTCCTCTGAGCCACTTCTTTAAACTGAGAAACTTGCTTAAGTCTTAAAACTGCACTTAATGGTCCAAAATCAGACAAGGGGCTGGATGCTGTGGTGGAAGGACTTTTGGGTTGACTTTGGCTGTCCTGCCTCCCTCCGGTCTCAGTCCGGCCCTGGTTCGGAAGCAGCCTGAGAAAGGTGCAGTGGAGAAACGTGGTGCAAGATAGCGGCTGCGGGGCACAGTGGCAGCGGGGACGGAGCTGCTTCGTGGGATGAGCGAGGAAGCAGCTGTTCTGCTCCGCCCGGGGGTGTTGGCTGGAGAGAACTGTCCTTCTGGGCCACGTCAGGCTTGAGGGATACTGCATCAGGAAAACTATAGTAAATGGATTTTTCTGCAGTATAAACACGGAAATTAAGGATGCCTTAACTGCATAAACAGTTGATGTTCTTCTGGACAGTGACACAGTATCTTACATAGTTGCTGATTACTGGACATGTTTTATTTAGAGGATGAAATAAACTATGGGGAAAGGCTCAGCTATGAGCAGCTTGCGTTATGTAAAGGTTTTCAGGTCTTGTAAGAAATCTTTTTTTTTTTTTTTAACGTGGTTCACAAGCTCTGAGGCTGAGTAACTCCTCAACCACCGACTGTGCATCCACCTGGGCAAACATGTCATCGGTGCCTTTTCCCCGTGGGTTGTATGAGGTCTGTGCTGCAACCCAGAGCATCCAGAGCGTGCAATTCCTGTGCAATAAACTGAGATGGGGCCAGTCCTCTCCGTGCTCTGCCCGGCGCCTTCCCTTTTCTGTTCCTCATCCGCTGGTCACAACCAGGCTGAGACCAAGGGAAGACAGGTGTCTGCAAGTGGGGCTGCCGGAGGTGGCGGTGCCAGCGGAGCCCTCACCCCCGGAGCAGCGTGGCGGGAAGGAGCAGCCTGGTGTTCCTCTGAGCCTTGGAGGTAGCGGGGAGTAGACCGGCAGCGACATTGAATTTGGACTACCCCATGTCTCTTGATTGCAGAATTTATATATATGTGCATGCAAGAATGTGTAGACAAAATTTGGCTTTGCTGCACAAGAGAGTCATGCAGGCTTTCCTACTATCCATGCCATCCCTGAATCTACGGGATGTCTTTACAAAGCACATCCCAGCCTACAGTTAGTACTTAGTCAAAATGTTCTCTACTTCATTGGGATTTCCTCAGTAAAGAGTGCAGGATCAAGCCCATAGATTCTGGGCATTACTTGCTTCTTCCATATGCTGGCAAGCGCGTCTGAGCTTAGTCCTTCTCAGCTGGTATCCAGGATCCAGTCTGAAGTGGCCGGCTAAGGCACCTGGCTTATTTCTGTGGCAGCCCAGGCTTCACGTGCCGGTGGCTGAACGAGTGGCAGCAGCTCCCAGGGCATGGGGCGCCCGAGCGCCGTCGGGGCTCTGCGGCGGTGCCGGCGCCTGCGCACGCCGCCGAAGCCTCCTCGCGGCCGCAGCGCCGAGGGACGCTCCCTGGCACCTCGCAGCGGGCGTTGCCTTCTGGAAACCGCTTGACGTGAGGCAGCGTCACCCGCACGGCTTCACCCAGGCCAGGGAGCCAAGCCGGGCGCGGTGCGGGGCGACCGTGTTTCTGTGGACAGGGTAACGGCAGCGTGCAGGCCGAGCTCTGGGCGCTGTGTCGGGTACCGCACGAGGCCCTTCTGCGCCGCCTGTGCCGATACTGACACCGTCTTTTAATCAGTGAAATGACCTCATGGGAAAGCGCTACGCCACACACGTGCCAAGGTAGGGCACGGCTTGTTTCCGGAGGAAACCGCCTCTGCCCGCCGGTGCTGCCGCCGCGGCCCCGGCTGCGCCTCGGGGGCGCGCGGGGGATGTGGTGAAGGCGGGAGCGGATCCTCGCGGTGGCAGCTCTCCGCTCCTCTCGGCTGCCAGAGACGCTGCTGCCTGGCTGATGCGGCGGTGGGAGAGCAGATCTCAGAGCAGCGCTGAGCGAGGCGAGGAGCCCGCGGGGTGTGCGGGGCTGCGCAGCACGCGTCACCAGCTGCGGCGAGTCCTGCTGCGAGGGCGGCGGGGGTGCCCCGCAGGAACGCGCTCCTGTGCGGACACGTTTCCTACAGGCAGTCCTGGCAGATGGCACAAGCTGGATTTTGCAGGGAAGCAGTTTACGGAAGGTTACGTTTCAGGACAAGTTATTTCAGGAACGGCAAGAGCCAGGTTTTAAAGCATGTTTCCTTTTGGCAAGGTTGCTTATCTGCCTCAAGCCTGTGCAGCCTGGTGGCTTCTCCTTCGGGGAGAGGTTTGCAGGTACCCGAGTGGCCACAACCACCCTCGTGCTGTGGATGGCTCTTCTCCACCCTCGTGCTGTGGATGGCTCTTCTCCGAGCAAGGGCCACACTCAGGTTTCAGGTGTCCCTGAAGTGGGTGCAGAAGGGGAATGTGACACCACAAAGTGCAGAGGTGTTTCCTGCAGACCTCTGTCCCTCATCCTTGTGGGTCTTGGGATTTCTTAAGGAGGCTTCAGTACTTCAGCGGCTCTGGCTGCTCACGCTCAGCGGCTCCTCACGCTACAGCACGATTTCTAATAGCTGGCCAAATGTTGCACGTTATCAGTCTTCAAATACAACCCACAAGGCCAGAACTCCGGCAGAGCTCCAGTGGTCACCTCACTCCACCGTTTTCTTGACCTGGTTGAAAATGAGTGGCAGTGGCAGCGTGCCGAGCTCAGGGCTGGGCAATGCGCCCCTCTCCAGTGGGCTGCACGCTGCAGCGTGGAGGCCGCGATCCTCACACGGACAGCACATTTCCTGTATCCGTGCGGTGTCTGGCCTGGCGTTTTCATTAGCACATCCTCTGCCAGCTCGCAGTCTGCTTGCAGCAATAGAATGGCAAGGAGGTAGGTGGGGACACTGTTCTCCTGATCCATTTGAAGGTCTCTGGGTTCATGCTGAGCACCTTGGGCAAGCTGGACACCTGTGATATACTCCAGCCTTCTCTCTGCCATAAAGATGGAACGAGGGGGAAAGCATCTTGTAATCTTCTCTCTCACTGGGGATAATCTCCCACTGCGGCTGTGCAGGAGTGCTGAGCAGTCTCATTTTTGTAACTCTCAATTCTTTCAATTTTGCAATTGCAGCAAATGTGTCACACCTCCAGGAGGTGGGTATATACCATGGGGAAATGATTTGCCATGTAATCCCATAATAGGAGCACTGTCTAAATCCTGTGAAGAATGTTTGTTTATGTCTGACAGCTCTGCTGGGTTTGCTTGGCTGCCTTCTAGCCTCTGCAGCATGCCGAAGCCCAGCACGAACGCGTAGGGTGAATGCCGGTTGTGACGGACTCGTAGCTGAGGTGTGTCCCAGCTCCAAGGCATGTCCTAGTCTGCACTCGTGTGCCGGAGCAGGCCATCCTTTTTATTTCCTTTGCCTATTAAATAAGTGGCTAAAGTACTCTGCAATCAGGATGCATCTCCCTCAGCGTCATTAAAGCTGCCCAAAACCTTACATAGAGTTCGCAAGGCTGCAGCAGTTATAACACGCTTCACCCCCAGCCCTGGTATTAGCTCTGGGTTAGAGAGGTCTTGGCTGTCAAAAGGACATGTCTTTAGTGGAAGTAGTGGTGAAAAATGATTAAGCTGTTAGTTAGGTAACTTGAAAACATTAGCTGTGACCTTCCTGTTTCTCTGGGGGTGTTATACTACATAGTGTCTGTCTCAGGTCCAAGTGAGATTAGCCCAGGACCTTTCCCATCAGTTATTTCCCAGACGGAGCACAGCAGCAGTGCAGCAGTAAGTATGCAAGCAAAGCACAGTACATAGAGATGGAAGGGAGATGGAAGGTGGCAAAACGTATCAAGGTGAGCTGTGTTCAAACTAAGGTGCTGGGGATGATGCTGTCACTTTTTCAGAAAGTACTGTCAGGTCGCAGTTTAAAGATGAGGTTTCTGATGGCTTATGCTTAATAGATCAAGCACTGCTTTGGGATTTGATCCCATTGAAAACAGAGAGAGCTAAAACCCAATTATTAAAACTAAAGAAGCAAACCAAAGTCATGAGTCCAAACTTTCATTCTGACAGCAAGGCAATTGAGGCCGTGATGCAAAAGAAGCTGTGATTGCTGTTGACCATATTGGAGTGACTCTGATTCTCTCCCTTTTTCTGGCATCTCTATTCTTAAAGCATCAGACTTTCTGGCTCTCCTGAGCACTTCCTGTTTTGGAAGTTTGTTTCCAGTGAAAAGCAGAGTTGCTCTCTGTATGCTCTCTCTTTCTTGTGTACTGGCTTGTTCTTTCTTAGTACAATGTCAATCTACTTGAAAGAAAAGGTTTTTTGTCCCTTTAACTCTCTCAGCAACATCCCACCTCAAATCAGTTTCTATCTAGGGATGCCAAAATATAATCCTGCCCCTAACTTTAATAGTCAGGAAGTTCTAAGATCCAGATCCAAACTCCCATAGGCCAGACATATTTCTGTTAAGAATCTGTTTTCATCAGTTTTCACCTCCTCATTTCCAGGTAGCAGCAAGAGAAGCCCTGAGGGCTCCCGCCGTCTCTGCTGGGTTCTTAGGAAAGCTGCTCGCTGGAAAACTGCAACTCTTTTTGTTCTCTTGTAGGTGACTCCGGGCAGCAAAGCTGCAACAGCCAACCTGTGCATAGGAGACCAGATCATCGCCATCGATGGAGTGAACACCGACAACATGACGCACCTTGAGGCGCAGAACAAAATCAAGGGCTGCACAGACGAGCTGACTCTGACGGTCAGCAGGTTCGTCCCTCAGCACAGCGCGGGGGGCAGAGGGGAGCGGGTGGTAGCTGTGTTTTAGTTTGATAGTAGACCTTCCCCCCTGCCTTGTTTAATCTGACATCTTGCTGCTGTGTTTGGCCAGGCATTGGCTTGAAACAGGGAACCTCAGTTCAGCCTTTAATACTGCTTGCGTTTACTGCACTTTGACTTTATGAAAACAACTTTCCCAGTGAGAATTTGGCTGATAATTTGTGACACAGTCTGTTAGCCTGTTCTGTGGCTCCTGACAGCAGGAAATTCAAGGCAAGTCTCATGAAAACTTCAGTAATAGCAGAGGAGGTATGACTAAAGGCAATGCTTCTTCCTGTTGCAATAATTTATCAGTTAAACAGTGTGGCTGTGTGTTGTCCAGACACTAACTGACTGGTTCTTGCCATGCATGGATGCAAAAGGGTTGTCTTGGCCACTATCTTGATCACCAGTTTGGGGCAAGGGGTGACCTTGGCCTTTCTACCATCTTGGAGTGAGGGTCAATGGACAGCTTCATTCCAGTTCGTACCCATGTCTCAATCTTGGGTTATATCTGCACAGAGAAGCAGCAGTGTCTGTAAAGGTAGGGTCTCCTTTTTGTTGACCCATTGCTGGAGCCTGATTTTTCAGGGGTGCTTCTTGTTGCTTCTTGTTGGTCTGAATTGCAGCCATGGGTACCCAGCGCTTCTGGAAGTCAGCTACTAGATGGCACCTAGGCATGTCTTCTTCTATCATGAGCTTTTCAGATGGCCGCCCCCCTCCACGGAGTGACTGGATGTGATGGCAGGTGTAGTGGTTTGGGAAGGGGTGCAACAACATGCCTTAAATGAGACGTAGTTCTGTATTCAGGCTGTTCTGTGATAAGTGGAAATCCTTTTCCATAGCTTGGATGATGCCAGGAGGTCAGCAGGCATATCCCAGTCAAGTGAGAAGTCTTGGCCAAAAAAAAAAAAAAAAAACAGAGATCTCGGTCAGGTAGTTCAGAAAGCAAAAAAAGTGGCATGGGGAAGACTGTATGGAGGGGTGATAAGCACAAGAGCATGGGGAAGGCTGTGTGGATGGGTGGTAAGCGCTGCAGCAGCACAATAGCCCCAGTTTTCTCCAAATGACTTTGCATTTGGCAGCTCCTGCCAAGACATCTCATTCCCCTGTCTGAAATACCGGGCTTCCTGACTTAGCAGCCTCCTTCCATGTGATCCTGGTTGGGAGAGAGGAGAGGAGGGAAGGGCTGTTTCAGTCTCTGGGCAAGCTCGCTCTTACAGATCGTTGAGTCTGTAAAGTGTATTTGCTAATGTCAATTACAAAGTTGTTAACTTTATAGCTACCCCGCCATGTGCATTTAATTGTCTGTGAGTAGGAAGCTGCCCAGGACAGTTCTGTCTGGATGTGCAGTCATGTAAAACTCTGCAGTGGCTTTGAGTTAAAACAGTCCACCTCTTTCAAGGCCCTGTTTAAATGAGGTGGCAGGACATACGTGACGGACACTTCTGCTGTTGTGCTGATCGGCGAGTGCCACTGGCAACATGGCTGAGGACGGCAGCAAGGCAGCAAGGAATCGAAAAGTGGCCAGCTAACTACTCATGTATCTTAGGATTTGATATTATTGCCTATCCCTCCTCATTAAGTCCATTGTAAATGATTCTAGGGGACTTTGCGTGTTGAGCCTTCAGGTATTAAAGCAGAGCCCTGTGCTATCATGCTCCCAATGCAGCTGCTCCAGCAGCTGCCAAATTTCCAAATAAGCAGGCAAGACTTCCCCAAGCAGAATTTTACCTCCAAAATAGGAGAAGGGCCAAAAACTGCAACAATAGAACACAAGTCAGCAAGGTTGACAAATGCAACCAGGCCAGAGATAGGATTTTCTGCATCCTCTGTATTGCTCTATAGGTAGCTGGCTGAATACGAAGGGGAAGGTATTTCACGTGTGCTTCAACGCCACCACCTCTGGGGTTCAGCCTGCATACTCTGCAGTCTCAGATCGCCAGGGGATCAGCCTTCCTGGCAAGGGTTTCTGGTCTCTTCATGCAGCCCTTCTGCCAGCTGCAAGTGTGCATGGCAACTCCAAATTTTTCTGGACAAATCTTTTAGTTCTTATTTTCTGGTTACTATCACAGAGACACCTTGTGAGAGCATAGATCCTTTGTGATTTTAGTTTCTTCTCTGATTAATTTTAAATGATTATTCATGGAACTCCACATATCTCTTATGATAGCCTACAAAATGTTCTCAAACCTGCATTTGGGGTGGCTGCAGGGTCATGCCAGGTGGAATTTTACTACCATAGGTCTAAACCTACATCAGGGATTTCTATTCCTGTAATGGTAGTGACCACCATTATGTGTGTGTGTGTGTGTGTGTGTGTGTGTGTGTGTGTGTGTAGTGACCGTATTTGTGACCATGTAAAAATATGCATGGGTCCAAAAGCAGACTGGAAAAATTCAGGGAAGAAAAATGTATAAAGGATATTAAATAGCAAGGCAGTATCTTTGCTGTAAAAAGCTCTGAAGTGTGAATAGCTGGAGGCTGGGAGACTGCTTTAGGGAAGTATCACTCTGTGCTCTTGAGCTTTTTCCCAAACCTACGCAAACCTTGTATGTATTCAATATCATGCAACTCTCCTCTCTTTTAATGTTAGTGGGGTGGTTAAGTTCTCCTTATCTTTGGCTCTACTTATGACTATTTAAGAGAAGTATAAATGCAGACAATTGGAAAGACTTGAACATTTCTGGTAAAGGAAATGCTGTTTGCACTGCCTACTTGATTGTGAATATCAACAGCATTCCCATGTTTCCTGTTTCGGTATTTTCCTTAATGATGGTAACAGTCCAAAAATATTTCAGATCAGATTGTAGGCAGGAAATTTAGTCTAATGCATGTCACTGTTAAAAATGGATCGAATTACTAGCAGAAGAGAACATGCCCGGTCTGCATTTTCACCCAAAGGGGCAAATTTATCGCTGGGAGAAATCTGTTAGTTTCCTAGGAGTTAAAACCATCCCTGAGTTGTTTGCTCTAAATATGCTTTTCTAAGTGGCATTGCCAGGTGCTTTGCTGTTGGCCGTGTGAGCGGAGCTAAGGGTCTGTCTTCTGTGTCAAGAATGGTTGTTCTGCAAAGTTGGCGCATTCACCAAATTCCTGCTGGCCTCAGCCTGTCTAGCAAAGCACCACTCCTTTCCTAGCCTGTTTGCTCACTCACTGTGCTCTTTGTTTCAGCCTGGGGTGTGCTTTAGAAATGCTGCTCCCAGGAAACCAACATCAAGGTCCCAATATTGTCTCGACGGGTATATGATCAAGCTCTGCACCTTGATTTTGCTTTGTGTACTTTACAAAAAAAGCTGGCTGCCTGCACAAGCAGACTCGAAAGCACATGATGATAAAGTAATAGAATTTATATTGCCAAACAGAAATGTCACAGGCAGCGTTTTCAGCCTCTCCCATTCATTGGAAAAAGGAAGCTTTGGATGTTGAGTCTTTGAGAAAAGCCCTTTTCCTTTTTTAACTAGGGTGTGTACATCGTAGCGCTGAAATGCTGGGGTCAAGCAAAATCTTCCCCCAGGCTGCATCCGGTCCAAGGGGACCTCTGATTTTCCTGTAACAGGGGGAAACCAGCAAGACATGCCCGGCCGCCCAGAGAAAGCTATCAACTCGCTTTGGAAACATAGTGTGCTTTGGGAAGGAAACTCTCTTTGACAAGGGAACACTCAGAAACGGAAAGGCTTGGGGGGGAACAAACTCTGCTACCACAAAATTCAGCCACTCAACAAAGGGCCCAAAGAGTCCACGGCGATGCCTGTGACGAGTTTGGTGCACACACTTTGGGGTAGCCAGAGCTGCAGGGTAGAACAGATTGACACACACACAGACACTTGCTCTGTTAGCAGTGTGGGTGAATGTCAGTTCTAAAATGAATGGCTTTGCCCTTAGGGCTGCACTAACCAAGTGGGTAGTGGAGTTGGGCTCATCTGCAGCTGTGGGCACCTCAAAGGTAAATTGTGTGCGTTCTGTTACCGAAAAACCAGCGTTCCTGCAGTGATCCTGCCCTTCCTGCTGGGAACAGAGGCAGGCTGGGGGTGGGACGATGAGAGGAATATTTGTGCAAAGGGATTGCGAACATGTCATCTCTTGTTCCGCTCCCTCTGTCCTCCTCTTCAGGTTTCAAGCTGCTCTTCCCCAATTTGGCTGCTGGCATAAAATATATTACTACAATTTTTTTCTTTGCAAAACAGTCTGTCACTCTGCTGAAAGTGATGCCAGTGAGTGAAGCTGTGCGTTTGTTCTTTAAAACTGCCAGGATCAGGGAAGTCAGACCTGCTAAAAGCATACGTTAAATGCACTGTCAGGCTCGGGGAGATGAAAAGGAGACAGAGAGGGAAATGTCCTCTGTGTTTTATTTGTCAGGTTCGGCTGTACAGAGGCTCTCCATCCGTGTGCCGTGTGCTACTGATTTTTTAGCTGTGCAGAGAAGCTGTGCAAAGTCAAAGGCTTGAATTTGTGTTCTAGGAAATCCGTAGAGTCTGTTGACTCATTTAGGTTTGTTTTTTGCTTCCCTGCCAGTGAAAATTTTCCAGCTCTGTCATCTTACTAATAATTCTTCTGGCCTTGGGAAAAGCCTGATGCTCTGTGTGTATCTATATATGGGCAAGACCCTTTGTGGCTGTCCACAAGCTCTCCGGGATGGCTTGGTGCCACCAGCCCTCCTGGGTACGTGCCGGGAACCTTAACTAATGCATTAACAAATGCTTTTACTAATGCATTAGTGTATTCAAACTTATTTTGCAAATAAAGCCTGCGTCTCGCCATACTTTTACAGCTTCTTTTCTGTGTGGCAAAAGTAGTTTACTCTGGAGCTGGCTGGTGGAAGTGCTGTGCAACTCTGAGCTGTCAGGTGTGTTAAAACCTCACAGCTCTGCAGTGAAACTGCCCCTGCTGCACTTTCATTGCTCGCTTTGTATAGTCAGGGTTACATCTGGGCCTGTTGTCTGTAGTGGCTGTATAAGGGAAGACCTGAAATGCAAGGAGCAGAGGCCTCAACGCACAGAAATACCTTGGCGTACTCTCGTCCCCAGCAAGCCCTGAAGTGCTGCTGTTGGACCCCATGCGGGGCTGCATGCAGCCCAAGCACAGGTATTAATCAGGCTCTGCTTGAGACGGGGAGCCTGCCCGGTAGCACAAGCCTTGCCAAAAGCGGCTGCTCTGTTTGAATCCAAGGGTAGCTACTTTGCAGCTGCTGTAGTTGAAAAGCCGGTTAAACAGGTGCCTCTCTTCCTCAGTAGCCTGAAAGCTCTTTTGGTAGTCACTAACCATTGTTAAAATGCACATCTAAACCTCTGGGATAAGAGACATTCCTTAGGTCTTCCCTCATTCCTCAGCTATCAGTGCAAAAAAATGCTTGATGGATATCAAAGCTTGTGTTGTGCAAGGAACTTCTCCACATTTACAGTTTTAGTTGCTTCTTTGGTATCTCGTAGTCGTGTCCAGTCCATGTTTGAAGTGGGAATGTAAATGTGCCCCTCTCCTCCTCTCTGCACTTATTTATGCACTTCCTGGCGCACAGAATTAGGACCTGCTTCCCAGCCCTGAATTCTCCCTTGAAGCCGTGGCCCGGCGCTGCATGCAGGACATTGATAGCAAAGTCAAGGCACGTGTGGTGTTTATGTTACGCCATGTTCAAGCCAGGCTTCTTGAAAAATGTTGTTTTATAAATACTTCTTCAGATTCCTGTGTTGACTTGCATGCAATTTCCCTCC
This sequence comes from Nothocercus julius, assembly GCA_013398735.1. Lineage (NCBI taxonomy): Eukaryota > Metazoa > Chordata > Aves > Tinamiformes > Tinamidae > Nothocercus > Nothocercus julius. The sequence goes on from VZSV01000159.1 coordinate 1,778,397, forward strand.
TCTCCTTCCTACCAGTTCCTCACAGCCAGTCCAAGCTAGCTGCTTCTACGCATGTATTCCAGCGTCAGAGAAAATTCCTTCTTATCTCAGGCCTTGGTTTCTGCCTGGAGGAAGCAGTAAATGGTTTTCCAGCAGTGGGGAGCACAGACCATCTCCTGCTGCCATGGGAACACCCAGGAAGGTGCTTCCCTCTCCGTGCTCCCTGCTCTCTTTGCACCGTGTCTGGGGCCTTAAATGGCCTGTGGTGGGGGTGACCGCCGGGCTCTGCCACAGCTGTTGTGGTGACAAAGGGGACTTTATCCTCCCAGCCTTACAGGGTGTGCAATATTTAACCTTTCTGTTTGGATAACTTACAACGTGGATAGAAAGTAAAGCCTGCGGTGACCTTGCTGCTTCCATTTATATCCAGTGACAAATTAGAATGGCAGTGGACTTGGAAACAAACTTGTATTTTTGCATTCCTATTAAAAAGGGAGAAGAATCTGGTCAAAAACCCACTGGCTGCAGTAGTTGGTCAGAGTTCCTCTGGAGACCAACGTGCTGCATGCCGAGGGCCAGGGGAGTGCGCGTGAGCGCCCCAAGCCTTAGCAAGAAGGCTTTTGCTCCATATTCCTTGCCTTGCCCTAAGCTTAAATTTGCGTGTTGAATAAGGTAGAAATATATGAGAAAATGCAAAATAAATGATACCTCAAAAGCAGCTAGAATTGTCCTTAGGAGGCTGCATACAATAAATAAGCTGGCGGTGCAGCCGTTGCGTTTGTATGTGTTAGTCCCCAAGTGCCCCAGCTTGCCGGGCACCCGGGTGCAGGTAAGACAGGTTGTTGGGCTGGGTGTTAGCGCTGCAGCTGGGCTCGCAGGAAGGGGCAGTCTGCTGCCAAAGGCTTTTGTAGCTGCTTGCCCATGTCTTTGTACTTCCCCGCAGCAGGAGGCACAGCACACCGGACTTCTGTCAGAGGTTTTATTGTGTGAAGTTCAGAGTATAATAGATGCAATCGCAGGTAAATAAATGCCCTATAAAATTCCACCTCCTTCCAGTGGATGTAGACTGCCTCCTTCCAGTCTAGATGTAAATTTTGAAATACTATTCTAAAGTACTAAAACGGCTGAAATGTATGCATGCATCTCAGTCAAGTTATTTTTTTTATTTTTTTTATTTTTATTTTTTTTTAAATAAAGGCCATTGGAGAGCTTTTAGAGAAATTATGTAGACCAGCTGGGATTTAGCTGCAGTCCCCATTTCCCCATCCTTTTCAGCTTTATATGCCTTTTTTGGTTAAAGTCTCTTGAGTGTCATCCAGTTAATTCCAAGTGGAAGCCTGTGTGCTCTGCTAACCAAGTCCTCCATCCACAGCTGGCCTTGGACCCACAGATATCTAAGAAGTCCATTTAGATGCATTTGCAAATTCTACAAAGGGTTCCTGTCAAAACAGGATGTAGTTTTCAAAACTCATGGGAAGGGTTTATCAGCTGTCTAGTTGCCACATTATGTAATACCTAACAATGCACAATGGTTTCCATTCAGCAGCACTGCTGTCACTCCTCTCCTCTGAGGACCTTTGTGGCAGGGCTCGTAGCCCCGAAAGAGTCACTACTAAAGGCTACCTACTCTACTCATGAGAAACTTAGGTAGTGTGTGTTTCCCACAAAGTATTTCGAGCTGATCTAAGTGCTCTGATGCTTTCTCATCACTTGTTTGTCTGTTGTTCTTTGGGGTCATAGCAAAACTCCAGAGTGATGATGCAAAAGCAGTTGATTTTGGTCACAGGTCTTGCCTTTTGCATCAAAGGAAGAAAGATCTTTCAGGCTGTTGTGAATAATTGGGTCAGAGCACAGACTGGCAATGGTTATGCAGGCATATATCTCCTTGGACATATTATATTTTCTCTGCTCTTGGTCTCATTGCAGGCTTAGACCTGTCCTTTCATAATGTCCAAAAGCCTGTGTTTGTTCAGCATAGACACCACTGTATACATAATAATAAGATTCTAGATACTAAAAATAAAAAATATTTCCAGCCTGTTCAAGGCAGCCCAACTTAAGGAAGGACATGTTCTCTGTACGCTCAGTGCAGAGAAGAGTTGTTCCACTTCCCTGGTACCCAGAGAAGCTGAAACACATCATAATATGAGCTGTTCTGCTTAAGCTAGCGGATGTGTATCTAGGGGGGTATTTCCAGCTTCTGTTGTTGAATGCCCTGAACTGCAGCCCATGGTTGTGGTGTAGCCAACAGAGTCCCAAAGCACAATCCAGGAGGTTCACTGCTGAGGTCTTGTCTTTCTCCAAGGACCTCCTTCAGCATGACTGAGACATCTAAGAAAGATCCATGCCTAAAATGAGGCCAGTTTCCCTCTGAATATGGATACCAAAGGCTGTTGCAGTGCCTTTAGCCGATGAACCTTAAGTCCCTTAATGACAATAACAATGTCCTGTGATGAAGTAGACTATTAAACTGTTAAAAATTCATGTATTGCAGAACAGAGTCAAAAGTCTGGTCACCACTTGTAACTGAGGAGGGGAAGACGCATCCTTACAAGATGAATCTGGCCTCTCAGCCCCAGGTAAGTAACAGTGTATCTGCATGCTCAGGTTCCCCTTTTATTCCTGCTCCGGAGCTATTTCTGGCCTGATCCTCCAAGGAGCTGAGCACGTATCACTCCATTAGTTGCACTGGGAATAGCGTGTGCTCAAAACCTCCCCGAAATCTGGAGGCCCTCGGAAACCTTCAGAGAGCAAAGAGGCTCTCGTGGTCAGGAGGAGGCCTGCTGCTGTGGAGAGCTGTGGTGAACACCTTGCCAAGGGTAAGCTGGTTTGGATGCGAGGTGGACGGCTCCCGATGAGTGAATGCACACATCACCCTATCTGGAGGGGTGCAGAGGGCACTCTGTAGGGGTGGCTTAATGCAAACAATAAATTTCCACTGCTATTGCTAAGCCTGTTGATTTACACAGATGTAAAGGTCTTGAAACGAGGAGGAAAATGATTCACTCCTAAGGTGTTTTCTGTTTGATTTTTTCTTGTTTTGTCTTGAGGATTTTTTTTTTCCTACAAATATTAAGGTTCTTACTAGCAGTCTAACCCTGGGGAAAGGGGAAGAGAAACATTTGAGCCTTTTATATGCTTTATCTGTGTGGCAGATCTTATAGCCTCTGTCTAGGAGATTAGTTTTGTAACCTGTTAGTGGCCTTGCTTCACCGCTCTGCTGCCTCTGTCAAGTAAATGTAGTAATAACTGTGACCTGTGCGAGGGCACTGCCTGGGCTAAGTTTAGAGGATTATGCTGCAGAAATCTATAATAAATACACTAAAATCTATAGTATTACTCTGGATTTTTAATGGAGTGGTGACTTGGATTCTAGCCCTACCACATCTCCCCTGTGAGTCTTTCTAGCAAAATGAGTAGAGATAAAAATAAATTGACTCTGCAACAGGTTAAGGGCTAACACGTCTGTCAGGGCTGGAAAGGGCCTGAACCTAAAGCAGCATGTGTGCAGCGAAGCCTCGCTGAGACTGGCCTGGGATCTGCCCGCACTGCCCTTTGTGCTGAACACACTGCTGTGTGTCGCTTGGCACTAGAGCACGGTGCTGCCTTCCCCAGGTGTTCTGAGCGTGGCCAAGGCACAGGGCAAGACTGAGCCATCTGGGCTGGGGTGTGCAGTGATGCCAGCCTGTGGCATGGCTAGAGCTGGGATCTGCTTGTCTTTTGCTGCCCAAGCCTAGGAGAAGTTCTCCTGGAAACCTTGAGCCTTGGCAGCCAGCCCTTGCCAAAGGAGTGGGGAAGTGCTGAACCTCTGAACACTACCTCATCTAGCGCTGTCCTAAAGGCAAAGACAACCCTGTCCCCTGCTAGTGCTTTGCCTCTGAGTGAAACAGGGCCTTTGTAGAGGCTAATGTTGGTGGGTAAATCTGCCTGTGCAGCAACTTCAGCATGTGACTTCACTGCTCAGCAAAAGGCTTAAATATTTTAGAAATGTATTCTGACTAGATCCAGGAGAGGGTTTCTTCTGAAGTCTATGTTGAAATGCCCCGAATTCTCTGTATATAGAGGAGGGGACATACTTGTTTATGAAGTGCAAGCCAGGAGCACTGCAGGATAAAGGCAGACGTGGCCCAACCGTAGGACCTGTTGCCTGTCACTGAAACAGGAAACTTGTCATGTCCTATAACTTTAATCCTAATCCTAGCTTTAGTTTTGGCCATAATAGAGGGACCCCAGTGGTGTGTGCACAGACCCCAGGGTAAGTGTGGCACAGCGAGGTTTGTTGGTGCAAGCAGCTCAGATGGCTTCAGCAGCAGCATTGGGTGAGGAGCTGACTGCAGAGAGGTCCCTGTTACAAACCCTGTGCCTCGGCAAACAGGGACCTTGGTTTTAGTTTCGCTCTGGGCTCTAACTGTTGCCTGAGACTTAAGCACTGAACCCTTAAGGTTACTGATACTGGAGAGTTTGTATTTCCTGGTGCAAAAGGAAGAGTTAGGTTCAGTTGCTGTGGTCTTCACTGAAGTTTTGCCTTTCCTTTTCTCTCTGAGTTGAAAAAGCAGCCAGCTATGTCCTTTGCGTGGCCTACGTGACTGAAGGAACTGGGTGAATGGTGTTTGCTGTTGTTCAGGTCATGGGACTTTCTTCCAGATGCCAGTGTCCTGCTGTGTGCTCCCACGGGGAATTGGCAGGCTGAGGGAAGATCTCTGCCTTGTGTCTCCAAACCTCAGCTCCCTGTTACCCTTCCTGCTTACCAGTGCCTGAACATCCTAGTCCAGTGTGCCAAGGAAAAGTGTCATGACCAACGCCAGGTTTTAAAAGCCTTTTTAAATACACACACGTTTCCTTTTCCAGTAGCTGACTGCAGCAAGTAACAGTTTGTGGCGGAGTCGGTCTGCATTAACCGTGATGTCAGCAGAGCGAGCTGGTTCCTGCCAGGGCCACGGCGAGCCATGGGCTGCGCTCATTTGGGGCTGTGCCCCTGGACTACTACCAGAGGCTTCAGTCAGCCTTGCTGCAAATAACCAGGGCAGCATTACAGCAAAACATGCTGAGTACACCAGCATGGCAAACTGCTATGAATTTTAGCACTGCGATGCTGATCTCATTTTCCAGCAGGGTTGGCAAAAGTTGGGAGCAGAGTTGAGTCTTCGAAGGCAAAGGCAGTGCCGTCTGAACTGTTCAGGTTTTTCTAACTCACTTGCCAGTGAAAGCAACGCATTTGCTTTTCTTGGCCACATTCTTATGCCAAACGCTTAATAATTCACTTACCAAGCAAGCAGGACACACTGAGGCCTGTAGTTCATTTTGGGCCTGATCCAGGGTCTGCCAAAGATGATTCTCACTGTTCTTGAGCACACATCCCTATGAATGCAGAAACATGTATTTATACATGTGAATATTCTTATTACAGGTGCAAAGCAAAAATGCTCTAAAGCTTGAATTGTAGAGATCAGATTGCAATTATCCAAATAAATTTTCCCGTTTCTTGAAATTAGACACAGCTTAATATTTTTCCCTCACCTTCAATGTCTTAAATGAAATTTCGCTCAGCATTATGTCTGTGCTCTCTTCCTGTCTCCACTTTATTTTTACAGTTAGATAACTGAAGCCTTTGCAAAAGATCTTGAAGAAAGAAATCAATTTTCAATGAATGTCAAGCTGTATGACTAAAAAGACACATAATTTAAGATCACTGCCTAAACTGCCAAACCCCTTTTTAGCCCCATTAGCATTTTTGTTTACTTCTCTAACCCTTTTGGCGCCTGATCCTCGGTGCAGTGTTGCGTCCTTCTGTACAAGCATTTTCCCTGGTTTGGAATGCGAGGTCAGGATATTTTAAGCGCCTCTGAGGAACGGGCAGTCTACAGCCTCCCAGGCGTCCCACCAAGTCCCGAGTCCCAAGACTGGCTTCATTGTCCAACTGACCTTCGGAAAGGGAGGAGCTCTAGCATTAATATTATTTCATTATAATTAGCACTCTCCCTCCAAATCAGTCTAAGCTGCAGCGAGGGCGATGGAGAAGCTGCACGTGCGGCAAGGTGCAGCAGCCTGCCGGCAGCGATGGCTCCGCAGGCTTTGTTTTGGCGTGGGCATGGCAACGCTGGAGGAAGGAAATGACGGAGACTTCGCTGGATATTTTCTCAGTGACTTCACTTGCCCCTTGCGCCCAGCCCATTGGGGTGATTGCTCCATGTTGTTTTCCCAAGGAGAACTCCTGTGAAAATAGCATCTCTGCCGGCCCCTTCTGCTTAGCTTTCCTCAAGTCACAGCAGGAAAGAGCAAATTATATCAGTGATTAAGATAATTTTAGTGCTCATGACACTGGCCAGATCTTGGCATAACTTTTGTGCTCTGCCACATGCCCTCTACTAGCCTTGGGCCAGGCATTAAGATCCTGCAAGGCACTTAGGTGACACTTAAGTGCCCTGCAAGGCACTTAGGTGACACTGCTTGGAGCGTGGCACAGGCACCAGCACAACCTCCACAACAACGTCAGTGAAAAGTCACTGTCTGAGATGAACGAGTCAACTTTTTTCTAACCACGAAAGATATCAGCTTTCAGACTCGAGAATGGATTGTTTAATTTTTTTTTTTTTTTTTTATGAGAAATAACTCCAGGCACGCAGCCGGGGGAGGCTCGGAGGTGAATCACAGCATTTGTGGGATGACAGAAGCAGACAGCTACTTTTCTCTTCCCAAGACTTCTTGTGAGGTTGCCGGCCTTGTCCTCGAAGACTGATGTAATTGTTTCTGTCTTGTGTATTTTATCTCCCTGGATACCGAGGAGGCTGGGGCTATAGAAACTGGGTGTGATCCTGGCCTACCCTCTGATAAGGCCAGGCATGCGTGGGCAATGTAGCGAAGCAAGGGGTATATGAAGTAACGCCATCAAGTTTCAGGCGTGCAAGTTGTTGTGCCCCCGTTTTTGGCTGCAGGGCCCTGAGGGCCCAGACGTGGGATGCTCATGCGGAGCAGATGAGGGAGGGCAGCCTCCACTCTCCTCCGCCCAAGAGCAAAACCCCAAACCCACCTCATTTCTAATCGGATTTCAAAGCATTGCCTGGGATTTTTCCCATAGCTCAAAACCTCCAAGCAATACCAGTGAGCGAGGTGAAACTAAAGGCACTTACAATGTTTGTGATCGCAGCTGCTGGAGCGCAGGCCCATGGAGCAGAAAGTCGGCCACAAAAATGTTGCCGTTGGAGTGACTGCCGGGTGCCTGGCGCGAGCCGCCTGCCCGGGCACGGGCGCTGCGCCGGCCTTCCCGCCGCAGGAGCGGCACGCTGCGGCTCGCCAAGCCTTGGTCGCCCGCCCGTTTTCTTAGAGCTGAGTAAACATTTGCAGGGAGCAGCATTTAATCTCGTTTCCTCTTGGCGTGGCTGCGGAGGTGCGCGCTCCAGGATCGCCCGGACTCTGACCCGGGCTGCGAAAGCTCCCGCGCCGTCGAGGCCTCCTGGGAGAACGGGTTTTGCCTGCGGGCTCGGCTGGCTCCGAGCTTGCAAGCTCTGGGGCTTTTCGGCTTTTCCTTACAGCTGCAGAGGCTCCGTGCACTTTTTTTCTTTTTCTTTTTTTCTAAGGAAAGTCTAAGGCAGTCTCTCGGGCTCCTCTGTCTCTAAGAGCTGAAGCTTTAAGAAATAACTAAGATGTCTAAAGTGTCTAAAATCTCCAAGTGATCATCCAAAGCAGTTTTCAGTGGTTTCGAGGTGCACCTCATGGCACTATTATGCCCAGGGTGGTTTTGTAGAGTTGAGGAAGCAGCAGCTCTTTGCAGCCAGCATCAACTCACGGCCGCATCCCGCAGGTCCCACCAACCAGATGTCTCCTGGAAGGGGTGGCAGGTGAGCTGAGCAGGAGCTGCGGGACGGGCCTCCCTCAGGCTGGGGCTGTGGCAAACAAGCAGCTTCCAGCCTCCAAATTGTGTTGGCTCCCTCCAAGCGTGGCTGGCAGGGGAGGAAGACGCTGCTTCAAGGAAGGGAGGCTCCAAGCCCACAAGTCTGGTTTTCTTTTATTCGGTGAATGTAAAATGCAGCATTTTTTCCTGCTGCTCATGCCTCTGAGGCTAATGCTGCTGCGAGCTGCTGGGTACAACCAACGTGAGCGGTGCCCGGGCCAAGACCCACCAGTGCCGTCACCCTGAAGGGCACCGGGCCCAGGGTGCCCAGGGCAGCCAGGCTCCGCACAAGGATGATGGGGCAGGTGGTGGCGGACGCCTCCGTGTCCGGCGGATGCCGGGAGGGCACGGCAGCCTCGCTGGGAAGCAGCTGGCCCGGCCCTGTGGCAGGCGGTCGGCCCGTGGCGTGGGGGCTGTGTTTGGCACAGCCAGGGGATTTCACCAGGCCAGCTGGGCTTTGGTTTCCCCAAGCCCGAGGGGGTGACGCGAGGAAGCAGACGACGTTTTCCCGTGTAATTTCCCGCGCCGCCGCCTCCAGCCGGCAGAGGAGGAAGCGCCGATCCCCTTCCTGCCTGGGCTGGGCAGCTCTTTCGCTGCTGCCCTGCAGGCGGCACCGTGGCTGACGGCTCCCGGTGGGAAGGGTTGGCCCAGCCGCCTCTCTGTGCCCACGTGGCCTGTAGGAAGGGAGCAGCCCGTGGCGTGGCACCCACATCCCAGTTTGGTACTGGAACGGGTTGGTGTGGCCTGCGGCCGCGCGGATCCTTTCTCCCCAGCGTGCTTTGCTGAGGGCAAGGCAAGGACACGTTTTTCTGTTTCAGTCCTTTTCAAGCAACACGGCTGTTATACCTAAGGCGAGGCAATAAAAGGTGGGAACATGAAGGCCACAAGCTAAACATTCATTTCATTCTTAGGACTGATTTTTTTTTTTTCTCCTGGAATGGGAGGATTTGCAATATCCCCCGAAAGATTTTTGAAGCTCATGAACTTGTGCTACACAGACACTTAGAGCTTCTCTGTGGAGAAAAGGCAACATCAAGCAGTGAGGATGAACAGCGTTTTTGGTATTAACTTCTTAAGTGGCAGTTCTTAGTTTGGAAGCAAGCTTCTGAGGGGGCAGTTTTCAAAAATTACTCTGCTTACCATCACAAATGTGCCTGGGTCTGCGAGGATGACTGGGTGGGATCTCATATCGGTCCCGTTCCTCTGTGTGCTCCTAGGAAAGAGCAGCCCAAGCTGTGCCTGGATAAGAGCATGTCCTTCGTCTGACACTCTGATGTAACACACACCATCAGGAGCTGGGCTTTCCAAAGGCCGGGGCACAACCTGAAAGCTGCACCACTGGCAGTGCTGACCAAGCCCTGGCATTTGACAGCCTTGATTTGGCAGCATTGATCTCACATTTGCTACATGAAAGCATTTTTTTCTTCACAAATTCACCCTGCAGCTCAAGCAGAAAGAACAGCACAGCATGAAGGAAATTGCTGTTGAATTTGGGTTGTCCAAATGTGCTTTATAATGTTATTGCTCCTGTGATTCTTGTCTGTAGCACACAGCTTTTATAACTTCTACTATGTTCTTAAGGCAGCATTTTTCCAACTTAATCTTCAGAAACAACCTTCAGCACCAGTTTAAGCTATTATAAGCTGCATTATAGTCAGTGGTCTTTATCCATGTGAGAGCCACTACAGATGTCCCAACAATTTGGAAGCTTCATGTACAGTCTTGCGCAGCAGAAAACATCCCCATTGTCTGAAAGTGGGGCTGCAATATCACCTACTGGGTGCTGCGCTGGAGCTCCCATTGCAGTTCTTAGGGTAAAGCACTATTAATGTGCCCTGCAGTCCCTTCACCATCTGACTCACTATTTTCATGACACTTGAAGGAACATAACCATCCTTGAGGACTCTGTCACGCTGAGTTGGGGTTGGCTGACTGGATCAGAAGGTCTTGGCTGGGCTGACAACATGCCTGTGGCAGGGGATATGTATTTGGGATTTCACTTTCTTAGGAAGCCAGAAGAAAAAAATTACTTCCCTTTCTCTAATCCTTGGTTAGTCCATAAATGTTTCTGCAATACAGACTGTGACATGATTTAAACTCTGAGCCTTTCTGCGCTAAGAGTATAACTTCCTTAGCCTAAAATTTCTGCCTCTGTCTTTGATTAGAACAACTATTCATATGCGTGTCTGAAAACATTTCCTACATGCAGCCTCTGAATGGTGTTTTAACATATGTATTGAATGCTGATATAAGATCACTCATACTTTTCCCCATGGTGTGATTTACCAGCTGAAGTAATCATTTCTTTTTTTTTGCTCGCGTACACTATTTCTACCATGGGAAAGGCCATTTTTATGAGCACTGCTATGCACCGTGAATGAGATTGTAACAAAGGGAGATTAGCTAATTGCGCCAGGCTCTGCCTTCCGCTAGCGTGTGGGAAAGTTGTGCGGCTGATTTCCGTAGGCAGCAGCCAGAAAGCCGTGCGAGAGGGATCCTGCCGTCCCACACCTGACCCGCCTGGGCTGCCCCCCTGGTTTTGAATGACCTGTAACTCACGGGCGTGCTTGGATCTATTCTGCCCTTCCCTGAGAGATCCTTGAAGCCACTAATAGCACTTGAGCTTCATGAGGCAACGTGACTCACGTGGGTCTGTTTGGGAGCACTAACCAGCTGCTTGAGGAAATCTAGGGATATAAAAGCGATACAAAGAAAAATCTGTAGGGGAATTTAGTCATATGCAGTTCCAGTGAGTGTTTATTCTGTAACTATAGCTATAGCAAACAAATGCCATGAAACGTTCAAAGGGCAGCGAAGGCTCCGGCTGTTGCTCTAGGAGTGGGAGGAGGAACCGGTTGTGCTGATCAGGGCTGGGAAGTGTGGGCACACCGTGCCAGCGTGGGCCGTGTTTCGTCCTGCACTGCTGGGAGTCAGCCGGTGTTGGAGCCTTCCTCATCTCCCCAGCTAGCTGCCACACTTCGGAGGGCAGATTTTTCTGCCCTTCTTTTGCCCCAGATATTTCAGACACGTCTATGAATGCTGATCCTCTCTCCTGCCTGCTTGAGCGAGGCCCCGATGTGCTTTCTCCCTGCTTTGAAATAGAAATAGTCTATACATTTTAATCACAGCCCCGTGACTGGGGTTCACAGTGTGCTGAACCGATGACAAGGCCTATACATTCACTATTTCCTTTAGTCAGAAGAAATTTACCTCATGTCTGGTTTAACTTGGATTTAGTCCCTTTCTTATTAAATTCTTATTTCTTATTAAATTATAACTGCTGGTTCTAAGTGGCCCCACCATCACCCCTGGAAACCTCAGGTTTATAGCAGACCTAGAACATGTCGTTCTGGCCCTGAAGAGGTCTCTGGTGTTATCAAGGTATTCAACACAGTACTAACTTACTAACAAGGGCTCCTCTCTGCTGGAGGAATTTCTTGTCCAGAAAGTCTTGCCTTGCTTCTCGGAGGGAACTGCAAACCCCTGCCATGTGGGGTAGTTCACTCATTAGCCGAATGGGCAGACATACTCCAGAGCATTATCAGTAATGTTATATCCCTTCTTTTGGGGTGCTCTTATCTCAGCAAGTTTCAGATGTTGAGCAGAGCTCCTCTTGCTGCCCCATATCTTCACTGTCCCATAGAATTCCGCCCTGATCTCAGGAATTGCAAGGAATGCTTAAAATCTGTGGTGCATGTGGAAAGGCAGGGCCTGTGGCTTGCAGGCGCTCCCAGGCATGTGGTGGCTTGAGCTAACAGCTCTGGCAGCATTTCTGAGCACTCCCGTGCCCAGTACGTCAACTCTGGAACCTCTTCAATGTCAGCCTTGCGTGAGCCACTTAGTGATGCAGGACGGGGCTGGGGACCCCCCAGGTGGTGTGGAGGAGGCCCTTCTGCTGCTGAGGTGTAGCTCCGGGTCCTGTGCTCCCCAGCTGACACCCCGCGCCAACACAGCCGCTGCAAGGGCTGCCTGTCACGTCCCACCTGCATGCCTGAGCACCTCTGATTTTTGCCTTTGCTCCTCTGCATGCAGGAAATAAGGCACATAGGAAGCGCACACAACCGGAGCGCGGTGCCCTTCACTGCTGCCACGGCTTCCAGCTCTGCCCCCAAGGTCATCACTGCTCAGTACAACAACCCAGCAGGCCTCTACTCCTCAGAAAACATCCAGACCTTCAACAGTGCTGTGGAGTCAAAGTCATCGTGCGGGGCTCCAGAGCCTGCCAAGCCGTAAGTATCTCCCTCGCCTCTGCCTCCCTGCCCTGCTTCCCAAGGGAAGGCTCCCGGAGGCCGAGCTTGCTGCAAGGGTCCTGAATCTCTAACCTGGAAACGCTCTCTTTCAGACCAGGAGAAGGAGCGAAGGCTCGAGCTTGTCTGTGGTTCCCAGGGCAGGGCTCAGAAGAGCGGGGGACGTTTTCCAAGATGCAGAACTGAAATTAATGCTGTTGTGTTTCTTTGTTCAGCAGAGACCGACGCAATTTCATCATGCGTTCAGCTTGACAAACCAGCCCTCTGGTGCGCACAGGTGCCTGCCAGCTTGTTACGAGCACGTTGCAAAGTTAGCGGTCTGTTTTGGCTTCGCGGGTGACGCTGGGCAGGAAGGGCGCCGCCTCGTGCGGGAAGCATGTGTGTCCCTCTTCCCGGTGGCCTGTGATGCGCACACAGGCTCTGTCTAGCTTTGGAGGGCTTTATTTTTATTATCGAACCTTCTTTTTCAGAAGAAGTGTAGAAAAAAAAACCTGAAACACTAATTCCTATGTGAGCAGTTTTATATATGGAATCAAAATGGTCCCAACCTGCAGAGGGACTATTGATTTTTGCAGCAGCCTCTGAGCTTTGCCGGGGACATTGTATTTTGCCAACTGTCCAGGGCTCCTTCTCTTTTTAGCTGAAGCTGTAAGTCAGGAAACAGGACCTTGCTGAGGTCTTTCTGGCTGTGTTGGTAAAGTTGCTTGACAACTGCCCTAAGTCTCTGTGTAACAAGGCCAAAATGCTTAGAAGAGTTTGTCCACTTGTGCAACAAATGCTGCTAAATCCGTGCTCAGCTAAATTCCTGGCTTGTGAGTGGGGAAGCAGAAGTAACGTGCGGCTCTGCCTTTGCAGCGCCTCAGGAAGCTGAGGTTGGGGTTTGGCAGAGGCCTGAAACCTGGCTCCTGGCTGAAAGGGCTTCGCACACTCGAGGGCGGGTGCGCAGCGCGGACCCTTGCGGGCAGCGCCGTGCCGCGGCGGCTGCTCAGGGGCTCGCGCCCCAGCTCGCCTCCCATGGCCCTTGCTGGGGGATCCCGCAGGGGGGAGCCAGATCTGGCTTTGTGCTGACCCGAAGGATTTCAGTGAGGGCCTGGGGCTGCCCTTTGCCATTACAGCCCGCCCTGCTCTCCCTGGTGCCCGCGCAGGGATGTGCAGGTTCGTGTGCCCGGCAGCCTCCCCGTTGCCTTTGCTGTCCTGCCCTGCCGGGGCGGCCCCTCGGCAGCGGCTGCGCGGTCGGCACTGGCCGATAGCGGGGACACCGGCAGCCATGTCCCCTGTGCCGGGCCCCGCAGGGCCGGGCTGCGCGCGGCTCCTGAGACCCCGGGGCCGCCCCAGCCCTGCACGGGCCTGCTGCAAGGCCCGTGGTGAAGGGTGAGGGCCTGAGGCGGCGCCTTGTGCTCAGACAGCTGGGTCACGGCAAAGCCACCGCTTTGTTGCTGCCGCGTGTTGGCCCAGCTGTGCAGTGCTGGGGTTTGGGCCGGCGCTGGGGCGGCCGCCTCAGCGGGAGGCAGGAGCGCCGGCGCTAGCCAGAGGCGTGCGGTGGGAAGCCACGCGCGCTGCCGCGTGCCCCAGCAGGCGCTGCCCTCGCCGTTCGGGACGTGCGTGTATCGCCGCTCTCCATTAATCTCTTGCTTCTCTCCTTTCTCCCTCCTCCGCGTTGCTCTCTCAATGCCAAACCCAAACGCCCCCAAACAAACACGACCCGAACGGCCCTTGT